>JAKCPI010019477.1:0-76144 GCA_023213315.1 Euborellia annulipes
ATAAACATTTAATTTAGTTGTTTAAAATAATCTTGACGACAAATCCTTTTATTATATACAGTCTATCTAGTTTGAGAAGAGAAATAGAGAGAGGTAGAAGAGACCTATTAAATTTTCAATTCAAATGAGTCAAAGGGCGTCATCCAAATTATATGCCCTGATTAGCTAAATTAATAACAATCTAAACTGAATAAGATTTTTGAGAACGAACCAACCGATGTAATACGTTGATTAACAATTCAGTCAGCCAATGTTATATCAATTAGTCTTATGATGTTATCTACTATAATATTTAGAGAAATGCGGCTGAATTAACAATAAACATTGGCTGTATGGTGCATGTTTTGTTTGCCGACTGAATGAACCAAGCAAGAGCTTTTGCTAGTTGGCTAGTTTCAGAATTTCCCCAACCCCTCTTACACCCTCACCCTTAAAACCATTTTGATATGTCGCGCTATTTCTAGGCTAGCAACGGATTTGAATAAACATTATATTCTAGTTCATCCTATGCGTGTCAATTACAAATAGACATTAGAAACATAATCATAAATAGTAAATTCATGTAGAGTTCCCTTTCGATTAATTTAATGTTAGATATTTATACAAATAAATATCTAAGTAGTAGAAATTTTTTATTTTAATTGAAATCACAGTTGAGTGTTATAACAATTTTTTTAATGAAACTTAATTTAAGTGATTTCTTAAATTCAATTGGTGAAATACCAATTAAGTTTTATATTCAAATTTCTTACAGCCTGGGAATGAGGCGTTTTGATTTTATTATAAAAGACATAAATACGAATTATGGTCAAATATTTTTACTTTCTCTTACCTCTATATGATTTTTGATGTCTTGAGGTTCCCCGAATCCAAAAAAGTGGTTTTCGCGACATGGTCTGACGGTCTGGGTTCAATTTAAAGCATGAAGGAATTGAAATTTTATATTTAAGTTAGGCACCCCCCTAGGGCGTGAAAATAAGCTTTGAAACAAAATCGGCCAAAGAGTACTAGTACTTTACTGATGTAGTTTTTCAGTTTTATTCGATTTTCTCAAAATTCGCATTCAACGAATTTGATTAAAATTCAAGAATCAATTATTTATTAGATGCTCTTTAAAATGTATATTCTCATTTTGCCATTGAAATCTTCTGAAGCACACTTTACTCTTGTACTTCATAGGAAATGGATGCCTAATCAGTACTACAATTTTACATCTTGAATTCGAATATATTGGCGGAAACTAAACACCAGATTTTTAATTTAAAAATGAAAGATTAGAGGTTGTATGATTTTTGTGGTTCATCTGGGTTCTAGGTATTTGTTTCTTGGCTCAATAATACAAAGATTATCATTTGACAATATTTAAATTACCAGACTTCGGCATTTAGAAAATGAGAAAAAAAAATTCTCGTCTAAAAAGGAGAGTAATAAAAAACTTCGAAACCTACTAATGGCTTCATTAATTTTTCTCTTTGTTCTGCTTTACTCGAAATAAAAAAAAAAAAAGGACCTGTGTATTTACTAACTGGAGGGACTTTAAAATGGTGAGACTAATTTAGAGTGAGAGAGTTTCACCGTGGTCTGAGCTCCATTTAAAATCTAAATCATAAATATTTATTTTTTAAATATTATAAGGATAACAATCAAACTGTATCCGAATTATTTAAAAATTACTTTAATGTAGAAAACTCCTAATTTTATCTCCCCTCCACGATAGTAAATTTTATTATTCACAGATTTTTCTAATAATAACAATTTTTTATTTTGTGTATGTTATTGGTGAGGAGGAGCATAAAAAATAAATAACTTTCGAAAAAATAGAATATAAATTGTGTTTAATTTTCATTAATTCGTACTTGTAAATAGTGTCCTTTAAGTAAATTTATCCTATTTGTTTGAAATGAACTTTATAATTTTCACAATAACTAGAAAAGAGACACTTTAATTTATTGACCCTGTTACGCATTAGTGTGTCAAGCGCCAAAAAAATTAAAAATTGAGTTAAGCACGGAATATTGTTTCAAATGCTATAATTAATAGTATTTTTTATGAAATATGTCCTAAAAAATTTATACTTAATGTTACTTGCACAATTGACAAAAAAAAAAAAAAATGATATATAATCTAATCAAAACAATGTAATGTCAGAAAACCTTTAATGTTAATTTTCTCAAATCTCGGTACCTGGCGCTTGACACACTAATGCGTAACAGGGTCCATTTAGGATATTTGAGAAGCGATGTTATGTAGGCCTACTCATAGGTATTTTTTAAAAATATTTTATATATTAATAAAGAAATATCAATTTATATAATTACTATTTTTCAGATAAAAATTTAAATCCATATTTGTGAACAATTTCGCTTTAAAAAACCGGGTAATTAGATATGTCTCTTATTTTAACTAGAGATGTAAACCCTGATTTTATATAATTTAAAATTATGAACAAAAAAAAAAAAAAAAAAAAAAACCTTATAATTAATTCGCAGGGATAAATTTTTGTGGTCAGAAAATAAAATCTTTTCTATTTTCTAGGATGAAACATAAATATTTATATATTGATTTTTATTTTGAAAAGAAAACAAAAGACGATCCTACCTGTACCCTGGATTCCGTGAGTCCGATTCGCATCGCGATCTCCTCTCTCATAAAAATGTCCGGATAATGCGTTTTACTGAAACACCGTTCGAGTTCATTCAATTGCGCGGGAGTGAATCGTGTTCGATGACGTTTCTGTTTAGTCGGCTTGTCGTTATCAGGTTGAACAGATGCACCGCCACCTGCACCTGTTCCGCCCCCGGGGGCTGTACCACCAGCACCTTGTGCGCCCGCTGACGCCGCCGCTGCTGCTGCTGCTGCCGCTGCTGCTGCAGCCGCCGCAGCCAATCCCTGAGATGGATGTGGCGATGGTACAGAACCTTCACAGGGACCACCGCCCCCAAGGGAACCTTTGAGATCTGCGTTGTGGTGGTGTCGTTTCACGTCATCACACGCCTCCTTGGGACCTGCGGGCATACATACAATTACTAGCCCAATCTTATCTAAAAATAAACAAAATTGTATTGTTTAGAGTTTTTTTTTTTTAATCCTATATTTGCTGAGATTACTTGTCTCAAATTGAAAGCAGATGAAAGGCTTTTTGAAAAGAAAAATAGCTTGATAAGGTTTTTCCTTTTTTTTTTTATTGGAAAACTTAATTATGGCCGACGTTTTTGGTTTCGGTTTTGCAAAAACCATTTTCAAGGCCTAAAAAAATCAGAAAACTCATAGAGGCGAGTTTGGCCTATAGCTATTAATTACACTTTTTTTTTTAAATTTTTTTACATATATGCATGGTGAACATTTTATTTAAAATAATTTTGTGTTTATTTCCAAATTCAATAATCTTTTTCAAATAATAATAATAACACCCCTAGTTTGATTCCAGATGGGGGGAGAGGGGAGGCGCTAATTTCCCAAAATATCATGGGATGATCTCGCTAGATTTTTTGGCGCTCTCCTTATTAGACTATTTTTACTTTCTCTTTTGTATATACTGTAGGGTGGACCTTATTTTTCAAGTTGATTTTTTTAAAATGCAGGTACTGAGAGGTAACAATTTGAGAGAATTGTTCTTTTATATAAAAAAATAATTTCTGCGAATTGAGAAAAAAATCGATGAAAAAGAACACGTGGCTCACGGGGCTTAGTTTTAAAAACGATTACATAGGAATTTTAAGATGGTAATTAATTTTCTAATTAAAAATTAACTTAATTGACAATTTGAAACTAGTCTACTACTCTCTCACTACTAGTAGTAGTGGAGATATGCTTCTAGTTGGTTCAATAGGAATACCAATGAACATCCGTACTCTAGTAATCAGTAAATTAGTATATTTTACCTTAATGTAGCGAAACACTACAATTTTATTTAAATAATTTTTGAGATCTTTTCATTTTAATAAGAATATGGTAATATTCAATGAATACCCCAATTCGGATTTGATTAAACATTTATAAAATATAATTTTATATAATCGAACTGAAAAATACGATTGACAAATAAATTTTGAAATGAAAAAGAAATATGAACAGATTTATGCGGAGGAACTTTGATAGATGAAACAATTTAATATATTTCTCTTTAGAGATCAGAATTGTTTCTCATGTCTTTATTCTATCCTAATTATAGTCCACGGGATATTATTTAGACCCTTAGCACAAGAGGCGGATACTCTACCACTGTGTGTCCAAGGACGAGCAAGAATTTAAAGATTGTTTAATTAAAATTGAGAAAGATCGGGTTATTAAAAATCTATCTTTTCTTATTAGTTTCTTATTTTCTATTAATTAGCCCTATATATTATTTAAGGTATTTTATGCAATAAAAGATTCTAAATAATACATTTCTAATAATAGGTTTAGTGTGCCTTATTCAGTTCGGTTAAAAAACAAAATATATTTAAATAATATATCTTAAATTTAAATAAATAAGATCTTAATCTTAAATTAATAAATAAATAAGATATATTTTTTAAATATATTTTGTTTTTTAACTGGACTGAATAAGGCCTTCTAATCCTAGTTATTGTTAAATCTACAGTCCTGGGTGAGTGCAAACTAATTTCTATAATGCCTGCAAAATTTGAACTCATTTGTAAAACAGGAACCGGGCCCAACGCCTTTGAACTTTAAGAATTTTCAAAATTTTCTTAAAACTAAGCATTCCATTTTCGACGGGAGCCTAGGCGCCTTTCTCATGATCCGCCCCTGACTATAGTATAATTTTTTAAAATTGTATTAAAGGAAATATAATATATTTTATTAAATAGCCTACTAATTTAACACTTGAGAAAAAATCTGGTGTGACTGGCGCACAGCACACAACTTTCTCTTACCTTCGGTAATCGAATGTTGTGTACTGTGCTTGTCACACCAGATTTTTTGTATTGTATGTATTTAGTTTCCGACAGTACGGTACATTCGATTTTCAAGATGTAAAATTTATAAGTATGACAAAATATTTATATTTTGTTACCATGGCAACCATTTCTCCTATCTTTTCTATGGAGAACAAGAGTAAAGTGGTCTTCAGAAGATTTCAATCACAAAATGAGAATATACATTTTAAAGAGAATCTAAAAAATAATTGATTTTTGAATTTTAAAAAAATCGTTGGAGCAAATTTTGAGAAAATAAAAAAAACTGAAAAAGTGCATCAGTAAAGTACTAGTACTCTTTGGCCGATTTTGATTAAAAGCTTCGTGTCAGGTCCCATGGGGGTGCCTAACTTAAATATAAAATTTCAACCTCCTAACTCTTTTCGTTCTTGAGATATTTTGTTCACAGACACACACACAGACAGACAGACCATGTCGCGAAAACCACTTTTTGGATTCAGGGGACCTCAAAACGTGAAGATCCATCAAAATCTCGACATCGAATTTTTGACATGAATCAATACTTTCTCTCTCTATATATATTAACATATATATAGAGGTAAGAGAAAGTAAAAAATTAATTATTTGCTGATTATTCAAATCAAATTTTAATGGCTAATGAAAACATTGCTGAATAAAATGGGAGGATTATTATTTAGGTTTTTTCCTAGTAACTATCTATTAATTAGTGATAATTAACATTAACATTTACAAATAGAACAGGGAAGATTCATATGGTAATATGAAGAATATGCTATGACTAATAGCAAATTTCAAGAAAAAAATACTTAAGAGAGTGACATGGAATATTTCTACAATCCGGGTGATAGATTTTACACTCTACATTTTTGATTGCCAACGACTTTTATGTCAAACCTGAATCTCCGCAATTACTTTATTGCTAATTAATGGCATGTATAAATGCAGCAGGCGGAAGAAGACAACCTAAGTCTGATTTTTCAATTATTCACATCAGCTCTCCTCTTTAGTAGTTCACGTATGAGCAGTTGTTTAATTTTTCAAGAAATTAACAAATTAGCAGAGACCAGCTCTAAAGAATCTCTGGAGCAAATAATCAAAAAAATTTTTAGTGATCTGATGATTTTTGTTTATACACAGGCTTTCCGGCAACTCAGGCCTTATAAGACTTTACAATACTCTTATTTTTATTAATATATAGACCTATATATTGTGGCCCAGGCATATTTATTTAAACTATTTGGTATCCAAATGGCTCAAGTAAAATCATCGGATTGCCTGGGAACCGAACCCGCGATCCTTGGTATAAAAGGCCAAAGAGCCAATCAAAAATTGATGAATTTCTGTTAACGAAAATATCATCGTTAGCGAAATAATTTTTTTTTTTTAAGACTTGCTAAATTAGGGTAATTATAATAGTTCTATTAATTATATAAAATATCAAATAAGAACAGAATTAACAAGAAACAAGTCTTTATAGATCTCAATGGTGGTGGAAGATGAAAATTTTTTTAAGATTATTGAAATGTAAGTATTATTATTATATGCCAAAAAGAAAAAAATTTAAAATCTAACTCATTTACTATATCTTTTCGCTTCAAAGGCCTTATAGAATAATTTAGGCTATTTTTGGCAAAAGGAAGAGAGTTTTGCATACTAATATAAAAGGTTCCGCGTAAAAAGAAAGTTGCTAATTAGTCAGATGATAGAAACAAAGCTTGGCAATGAAAAATAAATACTGGTAATAGTTTTGCAAAAATCAATAAATATTATATTTTTTTTTAAATAGGATAAAATATTATTATTGAGAAATAATGCATGGAAAGATAGAGGAGGCTTCTAGTTCTTGTTTATTTTAGAGACCGGCGCCTGAACCGCTATTCCTCTGTCTGCCCGCCATTTAAAAAGGTTGCCGACCTCTGAGTCTTAAAGATAGGTGGGAAAATTGTTTCTTTTTAGTCCCAAGCTAGCTAACAAATTTCCAACATTTTTACTCTAATTGAATTAAATTTTTTTTTTTTTTTTTGGACTCTACTTTTGATTTAAATTGCCAATTGGCCTTTGTAAGAGGGAAATTTTCCTAGATTAATAAAATTTGAATAGAAATTCTAAATAAATTATTTAATTACACAGAAAAAATTTGAATCTTTGAATAAAAAATATTATTTGATATTTATTTAAAAACTTCTTTTTTTTTAATATTGAATATTTACTTAAGAATATATAAAATTTATTAGCGTTGATTATTTTTTTAATCATTTTGAAAACATAACTTTAAACAATATGGGAGGGAGTAAATGAAGCAAATGCAACATTATTACTGAGTTAACAGCAGGCAACTAAGCGTTAAGTGAAGGGACCACCGACGGTAGGATGTTAGTCATTTATCGTCTGATTAGCGAAGTCGTATACATAATCATGGAATTATTTAGTGAGCAAACACAACATTTCGCTTCTTTTTTTTGTTTCGATCTTGTTTAAATTGGAATGCAATATGTCATTTCATCAAAAGAATCAAAAAAATTATTTTTTATTCTTTTAAATATACTTAAGTTACATGTTATAAATTGCTTTTATATTTTTTAAGAAAGTGGTTCACTTTGCGATCAAAATCATAAAATTCATTTAAATTCGATCAGCTATAAATAAATTTGAAAAAATTTGGTGTTGGCTGTCTTATATACAGGCAGTGGCTTTTTAAGGTAACAACGTCTTGTTCTTGACTTCAAACTATTTTTACTTTCTCTTACCTATATTGAAATATATATAGAGAAAGTATGTTTTTTACTCATACTTTTTTCTCATTAACACGTTCATACATTTTCATAGTAACAATATATGACAGGTGTGGCCAAACTTTTATCCATTAAGGGCGACTTCTGGTTAAAAAATGAGAGGTTTTGTGAAAAAAATAATTGATTTGAGAGTTTATTATTCGCGATTTTTTTATAAAGTCAATTAGAGTTTTTCTTTCTGCACAAATTGACATCACATTTAGTCTGATCTGATTAGTCGTTCGGAATCTACAGTGGTTTAAACTTTCAAATTAGAATTTACCCACATCTTGTGGGTACGTGGATGCCGACCACTAGCTACCCAAGCTGGGACTGGCAGTCCTTCTCTTCTTTACATGTCTGTCTCTTCCTTACATATTTTCAACAGGCCTCAGGCCGTGCGATGGGCCGGCCTGTTCTATTTCTTCCTGTCGCAAAAAACCCCTTCCGCCCATCCCGCACTGCGGGAATAAAGGCTAAGAAAGAAAAAGATCTAGCAAGCGCGATTATAACTGCGTCACACTTCTCGACGCCTGCAAGGGCTGCAACCTCACAATAGAGGTAGAAGGCGATTTAACAAATACTAACTAGGTAGAGCTTTGTTTGAAATTTTTTCAACCAACGCTCAAATACACTGACTGTGCCAGTCAATATCGTTTAATATAGCAAATTTGCGAGATGTATGAATGGTGGATCCACCGCCGCGAAAGCGTGGAGGTCCTGGTTCGACTCCAGGGGGCGCAATTTTGCCCAATCATAAGCACAAACACATCTCACAAATTTGCTATCTTAAACGATATGAAATATTGACTGGCTAATGAACAGAATAGAAAAAATTCTATCTTTTTCAAACAAAGCTCTACCAGGGGCGGATTAAAGGGGGGCGAGGGGGGCGATCGCCCCCCCGAGAGGAAATTCACAATATTGAAATTCACAATATTATAAAAACTAGTAATCTAAAGAAATTATGATTTCCAGGCTTTAATTTCAATTGAATTTGTTACTAATCAATTTAAATAAATAGGAAAGGGGTCTAAATGGCCATAGATGCCCACAAAGTCCTTAAATAAAAAAATAAAAAAATAAAAAAAAAACGCCCCCCTCCCCCCCCCCCCGACAAAATTGCATTAATCCGCCACTGAGCTCTACCAAGTTGATAATTAATTAATTAATTGTACTGAACGTGCGAAATAATTCATCTGTATTTTAAATGGCTCTAAATGGCCACAGTAGCAGAGAGGAGGATACTCAGAAATCAGGAATGATATCTCTTTCAGCTGGTATTTGATATGATAAAATTTCTAAATGTTTTCTTTTCTATAAAATAAAAATTTAATAAGTTAAAAATCAAAGCATTCAAGTCCCACATATAGTGAGTACATGGATGCATGCTAGGTACTAGCTAAGACTAGCATTTATCAGTCTTTTCTTTCCTCAACAATTGAGAAAAATGTCGTTCTCCTAAATATTTTATATAAATCTGCTCCGAATAACAGGAAAAAGATAATGAAAGTGGATGAATCAAATTTGTTGATTAAACAAAAAAATAGAAGAATAAATCAAATTTCGGTAGTTCATTTTATCTTATATCAATGGTGATTTTTAAAATTTTCAAGATTATGCAAATGTTTTTATGAGTGTATGTGTTTGCACGTGTGATTAAGAGGCCAATCAGCAAGCCCAGTAGCAAGAAGCAAACAGCCCAAGGCTCTTCTGTTGGTTGGTGATCTTCCAAAACTTCTCACTCCCACCAACGATACACTTTCCATAAAGAACCGCATTAATATTAATACTCTCCTGAAAGAAGAGTCAATATACGAGTTTAGAGTCATGTTTATATGCAGGCTTATGGGAACAACGCAGAGAACGGAATAACCAAATAGGTAGGCTACACCTTGCAGTGATTGAGAGATATGGAGGGGCTCCGCCCCAGTCCCATCTTTTTCCTCAGCATCACTTAGTAAACATTTAAAATTTCTCAAGTTTATTAAATAAATGAAGGTGATGATGATAATGTTGATTTGGGCTTGTCCGTTTGCTTATATTATTTCTTCATTCTTTCTTGTTTTGACAATGACTATAAAACAGGTGTTTGAGTTTTAACAAAGAAATTCAATCAAAAATTGATAAGTGGCCTAAAAACAAATTTTTTTTTTAAATTTCTTAATATCGTGGAGGTTATTTTAAGATACTCAAATATACGATAGTCTTTTTATAAATTCAAAAATCTTCACTTTTTTTTGCCATCTGAAAAAAATAATAGCAATTCAGAAAGGAAGCAGAATTAGGAAATTTTCATTGAAAATTCATATATTAATATATAATATTGAATAGGGGGCAATCGGGAATTTGAAATTTTCATATAGGTCTACCAAAAAATAACATTTCATAAAATGATGATGTAGCTAATCCTATAAATCCAAGGCACTTGAAAGCCAATATACTGTATCTATTGAATTTTTAAATTTCTCCAATAATGGTATATGAAAAGTTTCTTACACTTGATTATGAAATTTCATATACCAGTTTACTTTGTTAGTAATGAAATCTTTTTTTTGAAAAATTACAATAAAATATTTTGAAAAATTGTAACTTTTTTCTATTAGTCAAAATAAGAATTCAAAATTTTTATAGAATCAAATAATTAATAAATTAAAATTGACTTCTTCCCCAACAAATAAAATTAAATGTTTTCCTTATTTGAAAAAAAGTAATTTTTTTGTTTTCGCAAAGGTTTTAGGAGGCGGGGCCCCAATGCGCCCCGAGGGGGGGGCTCTGAATACGCCACCGCTGGTGAGCTGAACTACAGCCTTAATAATATGATGAGGCTAATCCTATAAAGCCAAGGCACCTGAAAGCCAATATACTGGATGTAGTGAATTTTTAAATTTCTCCAATAAACGCCTACATTATTACGCTTATAAAAACAAATATTTTAAGTGAAAATTAAGATGCTGAGAATCTCAATATTGATGTTTTTTCTCTATTATTTTTAGCCTATTGGCGTTAGCATTGATAATGTTAAAAATCAAGGAATGTGGGCTAGTATCCGATGAATATTTATTTAAATTGACGCCTTATTGCTCGAGATAGCTGGTTGTAATGCATAGACCTGCCAATCTAACGTTTCGCTCCGAAATTTATTTAAATAATTCAATTGTATACCAATGTATGATCTCTCAGGGGCCCACATCTTGTGAGTATAGTACGTGGATGGCGACCACGAGCTGCTCGAGCTGGGACAGGCAGTCTTTCGGCTCTTTGTATGTCTGTCTCTTCCTTCTATATTTTCAACAGGCGTCAGACCGTGCGACGGGCCGGCCTGTTCTATCCTTCGCGGTCGCAAAAACATATGATAGGAGGGAAAGAGTGAGGGCCGCCGACCCCGCACCGCGCGGGAATAAGGCTAGGATAGAAAAAGAAGAGGATACCAATGTATCGTATTTAAAATATAAAGATTTGTTTAAAGTTCATATGGTCTTGGATGCAGAAAATATTTTTAAAAAAAGTTAAAATTACTTGTTGAATGTTTTTTTTTTTTTTTTAAATAGAAATACATGACTTTAGGTATTCATAGTCCCAGAGATGTTCTATTGTACTAGAAATCAATCATCATAACTTGTTTAAGTTTATTATTACAACAGTGAGGGGATCGGCTTGCTGTTGGGGTGTGTAAGGAAGCAAGTTATCTATTTATCCTTTTTTACCTTATAAGCTATACACATATTGTAGATACAAAGATTTCCCCTCTCTTCTAAATATTTATTCTATTCCTTAGTTTCTATGGGCGAATTATTATTCTTTAGAGGAAAAAATTTTTCTTAGGAAAAGTACAAATAATAAATATCAAATGTTCCTACTATATTAGAAAAAGGTCAAGGAAATTTTTTTTTTAAATCATTAATTAAAAAAATTTAAAAGCTTTTTTGAAATAGCAGAACAACCCTTATTCTTCTTCTATATTCAAGAAAATTTATATTTTATTTACTTTACATATTAAAAATAAGTGATTTGCAATTTTTAAATATTTTTTAGGCCACTAGAATATTTTTAATTATATGCAGAATTGATAATGTTTACTTTTTCATTATTAAATGCTTACATAATTTTATAGATAAAGTAAACATGATTAATTTATATAATAAAAAAAAAATAATTATCTGTCAGGAAATATAAAAATCAACACGTGGTAGGAGTTATTATTAAATTTTGAACTATTTGGCGTTGGAAGGAAACTTTTTTTTTTGGATGTTGGGGTTTAGACCTAATTGCACTCTACTATATCCATCAAAATCTCGACATTGAATTTTTGACATGAATCCAATACTTTATATATATACATAGGTAAGAGAAAGTAATAATAATTAATAGTAAATATCTAATGACTTCATATGCCAAAAAATAAAAAAATAAGCGAAACAATAATATATTCCGAAAATGACAATGACTCAGTTTTATAATCAAGAGTTTTTTTGTGTCTTTCACAATTAAAATTACAAAGGGATGATAAAGAATTGTACAAAATTTTCTTTGTTTGTTTTCGCATATATTATGAGGACTTTGGAATAGTATATAGCCAACGTAGCTGAAATTCGTGACCTGGCAATTGGGGCCGTAGGGAGATATCTGTATGTGTGTGTATTTATGTATGTATATATACATATATGTTGGTGTGTGAGTGTGTGTTTGCAGTCAGAGCCGCCGCCATCGCGAGACTTTGACGCACAAGCGCTAACGATTCGATCACGCTCACACTTGCACACACCAATACACATACAAACACCCATTCGATATTCAGCCATACATTCGCGTGTTGTCAAAAGTAGCAGCTTTTATCGAAATAGTTAATTAAACATTCAACACCCGAACAACTAACATATGCTTTTTTTATTTTAAACAATCTAGATCATGAGAAAAAAAAAACTATTATAAATATGATAGTCATGATTTTTTAAGAAAATTCAGAATTAAAATATAAATAAATAAAGATTAGGCTTAAAATTAAAAAAAATTCATTTTATAAAGTTCTCTTTTTTTAATATTTAAGACTATTTATTGTAGCTTTCAGCTTCTCATAGGCGCTAAACTGAGGAGGAAGACTCAAGGGTAAATTCCCCGCCCCTTTCCCGCCTTGTGATTGCCCAAGAACAAAAATTTATATAATTAAACTTTTAAATAGATTCACTACTCCTATTTCGAAATTTTTTTCAAATTGTGCTTATTTATTTACTTTTTCTTACCTCCATATATGTTAATATATATAGAGAGAAAGTGTATTGGATTCACGTCAAAAATTCGATGTCGATATTTATGATGGATATACACGTTTTGAGGTCCCCTGAATCCAAAAAAGTGGTATTCGAGACATTAAACAAAATCGGCCAAAAAATGTAATACTAGTACTTTACTGATGTACTTTTTCAGTTTTTTCGATTTTCTCAAAATTCGCTCTAACGATTTTGATTAAAATTCAAAAATCAATTATTTTTTAGATGCTCTTTAAAATATAAATTCTCATTTTGCCATTGAAATATTTTAAAGCACACTTTACTCTTGTGCTTCATAGGAAAGATAGGAAAAATGGTTGCCATGGTAACAAAATGTTTATAAATTTTATATCTTGGTTTATAATATAATCGGCGCAAACTAAACATATGTCAACACCAAAAATCTGGTGTGACAAGCACAGTACAAAATTTACCAAAAGTAAGAGAAAGTTGTGTGCTGTTCGAATAGTCACACCAGATCTTTTTCTTTATTTCCGATCTTTTTGGCCAGACATTGGGCCAATGTACTTTTTTATACTATTGTATATTATCTCTAAAGCAAATAATTTTTATCTATGCTTGATATAAAATACAATAAAATAAAATACAATTATTGTGTGGAAAAACACTCTCTTATTTTTACTTTTTTTATTTCGATTAAACTTTTTTAATCTAAAAATAAATAGATATTAAGTAAAAAATTAAAATATTTGTTAAGTTAACTGCTATTTCTGAGACTTTTTAACCAAAGAATACGAAGGCTTGTAGTTTGAGTTCTCAATTACGAAAATGCAGAAAAATAAAATAAGAAAACCAAATAAATAGATCAATTTATTTTATTCCATTTTGCCGATATTTCAGGGGCTATCGCCACCAATCATCTTCTGCGAAAAGTGTCACACTCTCTGCCTGCATGCATAGTCGACTTTTATATTTATAATACTTATGATGACAGTTCTATTAAACATGAGCTTTATCTTGACGGCCTTTATCCTGAAGATGGGTCACTTAATGCCCACAAATTTCCAGCAAAGGCGAATAAAGTTATATTTTTGGAATTCATCCTTTATAAATCCTTTGTGCGCTGGCACAGGTCTTATTTCTTGTTTTAAGAATCATAGGTTTCTGTTCTGAAGATTCAAAATTTAAATTATATTGACTAGCACACGGATGGCGAACTTTTTTGGGTCAAATTTTGTTTTCAAAATGTTGCCATAATTTTTTTGTACTAGATCGAGGACACTAATGTACATTTTCACCAGAGTTGTTTAAAAAATTTTAATTGAGTATTTTTAAAACTAAACATCTTTAAAATTCAATTGGCTTCACAGGTAAAAATAGGCGTGATTTGACGATTTAAAAATTTTTAGTGAGGTTAAAAATTCTTAAGGGTTTGGTACAAATGGCAATAAGTGTTTGAATGAACAAGGATTAAAGAAAATTACATACAATATATATTATGAAATAATATAGTATGAAATAAAGTAAATATACAATAGTAATATGAAATAAAAGTGGTTTTCTGGTCTGTCTGTCAGTGTGTCTTTCTGTCCGTCTGTGTACAATTTTAAGCACGAAGAACTTGAGCTTCGAGGTTGGAATTTTATATTCAAGTTAGACACCCCCTTGAGGCGTGAAAATATGCTTTTAATAAAAATCGGCCAAAAAGTACTAGTACTTTACTGATGTACTTTGTCAGTTTTTTTTTTTCGATTTTCTCAAAATTCCCTCCATGGGGTGGTAACAAAATATAAATATTTTCCCATACTTATAAATTTTACATCTTGAATTCAAATGTACCGTACTGTTGGAGCCTAAATATATGTCGACACAAGTACAGTACACAACTTTCTCTTGCCGAGGGTAAGAGAAAGTTCTGTGTTGTGCGATCAGTCACACCACATTTTTACTTCTAGCATCCCTTTCTTTTTTTCAGCGCTCTTTGTGCATGCTCTATACATCAAGAGAAATCAGCTCCCACCTTCCGTTATACTTAAAAGTAAATTAAATAAACAAGAACAAAATTAAAATGTGAGTCCATTTATCAGAAAAAAAACTAATTTAATAACAATCGTAGTACGTCAATAATTCGTGGATCAGCTTTTTAATTCGGGCTATTTTTTATCTCAGCAAGACGTGATTAGTTAAAGGAAATTGAATTTATTTTATTTTAAATTTGTTTAGAGTTTTTTAATTTGTTATTGAAAATTGATTAGATATCTTTTTTAAGGTCTTTTTCGGTAGACAAATCAATTGAAACAATTTTTTTCGCCTTTACGGGATGCGAACCCTCGCCCCCTACTTCTAAAGCTCATGCTTTACCACTGAGCCACAGGTCAATCAACAACGAAGAGACTACTTATTTTGAGATTCATTTTTCTATCAGGCTAACATCCATGTTATGTTTTATTGTAGCTTCTACAGTTTATTTTTCTATAATATTTCTTGTTAGTTGGAATGGGAAAATTACTGCACTTTGCTAGTTGATGTTTTTTTTTTCTTCATTCATAAAGTGAATCATTGTTCAAAACGAATAAAGACTTTCTTCTTATGAAACAAAAAAATTTTAAAATTCATAATACATTAATTTTTAATTAACAAACAATTTAAGATTTAAGTTAAAATTTTACTTATAAAAAAAAATGATGTTCCAAATAATTAGGAATTTAACAAAAAAAAAAAAAGAAATTTTTTTCTAGAAAATAAATTTCTTTTTTCCCACGGAAATTTTGAATTCCAATAATAGCTGTTTTGTTCAGAGCAATAACAGTGACATCTTCATTCACTTCCTTCTCACACTAAAAAACCAAATATCACTATTTTTTTAGGGCTCACTTCATTCATTGCTCATCAATACGTAAGGTTTAATGAATTTTTTATTATATATGAAACAAAAAATAAAAGTGTGTATTATCTTCATTTGCACTAGTTTTTTGTTCGCTTCTTGCTACCATAGGCTTATAGATAAAAAATGAATTTTGTAGTGTTTATATAATAAATATGATACATCTGATCCAGCGAAAATCTTCCAATTGTAATTATTATTAATAATAAATAGGGTGTATAGAATGCATTTTATCATTTGCGTCACAAAATTATTTTCCGTTTCTCTTTGTGCATTTGTTAATCTCTTGTTTCCCGTTCCTTATACGACCTAATCTTTATTTGAAAGGTAAATGGATGTTTTGAAAAACTTTTAGTTTGTTGTTTTTAAATAAATACACTTATTAGTTTAGCCTAAATAAGTGGCTTATGAACAGTTAAACAAAAATAAATGAATTACTGTATGTTTATTTTATACGAATAATTGATCCTTGGATCATAAAGCAAGGACTCACCTGAATAAGTCCTAAATCCCCTTTTCTTTTCAGGAAAAATTCCTCTTTTATTTCTAGAATCCGCCAGTGCTTCTTTATAAAACAATAATAATAATTAAAAATGAATTATAAAATTGCGTATGAAAATAAGAGTTTCTATGAAGTTCAAATGATAAGAGAAAAATCTGGTGTGACTGGCGCACAGCACACAACTTTCTCTTACCCTTCGGTAAGAGAAAGTTGTGCACTGTGCTGGTCACACCAGATTTTTTGTGTCGAGATATATTTAGTTTCCCATAGCACCTTAGTTTCAAACTTGCATTTTAAATGTTGATTGCTTGAAATAAACTATGGTTATTTTTCAAAATTTTAATCTCATATTTGGACATTTTATACACAATATAGATTCGTAAATAAATACAAAATTTCATAAGAATTGGAAAAAAAAATTTTAAATGCGTAAAAAGTTTCAAAGGGGACCCCCTGTTGAATCGAAATTAACATACAAATCCCTATAGGAAATTAACATTGGTCAAATGCGAAGATAAGGTAGAAAAATTTAAAACGCGTAGAAAGAGAGAAGATAGTTTTGTGAGAGAGACATATATGTTTTCTTTGAAACAATTAAAGACACAAATAAATTAAAAAAAATGGGAATTTAAATAATAATTGATTTTTAATCTAATAAAAAGAAAAAGATTTAAATTCGGTTACCATGGCAACCATTTATTTCTCCTATCTTTCCTATGAAGCACAAGAGTAAAGTGTCCTTTAAACAATTATGAGAGCAAAACGAGAATATACATTTGAAAGAGCATCTAAAAAATAATTGATTTTTGAATTTTAATCAAAATCGTTAGAGCGAATTTTGAGAAAATTGAAAAAAACTGAAAAAGTACATCAGTAAAGTACTAGTACTTTTTGGCCGATTTTGATTAAAAGCTTATTTTGTCGGTCCCGGGGGGTGTTTAACTTAAATATAAAATTTCAGCCTCCTAGCTCAATTCCTTCATGCTTAAAATTGAACACACACACACACACACACACACACACACACACACACACACACACAGACAGACAGACAGACAGACAGACAGACAGACAGACCATGTCGCGAAAACCACTTTTTTGGTTTCAGGGGACCTCAAAACGTGAAGATCCATCAAAATCTCGACATCGAATTTTTGACATGAAACCAATACTTTCTCTCTCTATATATTTCATATAGGGTACGAGAAATAAAAGGAGATCCCAAATAATAGCCAATTCGATTTCTATTATAGTTGTTGTTAATCCAGATGTGGGCGATCTCACCCCGCGAGTTACGATTTGGAAACTCCGCCGGTCGTTACTGACTCGTTAATAGTGAAGCGCTAATCAGGGCTTACGCAGGCGCATTCGTCCCCGATTTATCAACCTCGATACTATCCATAGCGGCTAATCAAATAAACGCCAAATTCAATTCCCTAAAAGGATTTTTTTTATGTTACCTAAAGTAAAATATTTTCAAATATAATTTAGGATAGACATTTTTATACAATTTTGCTTGCTCTGAAAATAGGGTGCGTCAAATACTCGAAACGCCAACAATAATCCCACTATTGTTATTATTTAGTTAATAAATGAAGTTGATTCCTTAGATATCCTACTCTGTTTTTAAATATTAATCGAGTCAGCTGACAATCGTTCGAGAATAAAAAACAACGTTGGTAACCCTTGCTAAATTTCTTTCTGATTTTTTTTTTTTTTTTGAAATGGGTGCATAAGGTCCGAAGACCTATAATGACCAATGGTCACATGCAGTCAGGAAGAAAATAAAAACAAAAGAAGCATAGGCGTAGCCAGAAATTTTTGATGGGGGGGTTTGGTATTTTTCCCCCCTCCCCACCCCGACTAATGGGGCAGTATAAGGCGTCTAATGAAATATATGACTAGCCACTTACCCCACCTTCGCTTCGCCCCCTTGGACCCCCCTCGAGGTGGCCGGGCCCGCCCTTTCTTAATTAAGTGCCGCAATTTTTCAATCAACTCGTATCAGGCAATAAATAATGCAAATCTCTTCTCATTCACACTCCACACACATTCATACAGTCTTTTCGGCAACTTAGGCCATATAAGACTTTGACGATAACCGTTGTAATTAAGATATCCATATTAGACATGGGTGATACTGTATCAATCTGATATTTTGTATCAGGTTGAAAAAGTAACAGATAGTCATAATGGGTGCGAGCAAAAATATCAGGTATTTGAGTAACAGCTACTCAGGCACACTCCACTAGACTCGTACTGGGTTTCTCGCGCTTGCGCATTGATCAAATACTTTCTTTTCACTTTAGAGCGTCTTTTCTTTACCCGATACAGTTTTCGTATCTCCTGTTCTCTCATTCCTTCTCTCTTGCGACCCTCAACTCGCGACGCCCCGCCCCGTCTCTTCTCTCCTGACAGGGCAATTTCGCTAGCTCTGGCGCGCTTTTCGAACGTCATTCCGAATCATTTTTACATTTTTTACTCTACTTTTCTCACTAGGCCCTATAATAATTAAATACAAATCTAATTATTACTAATATATTATTTCTCTTTTCTTTAATTTAAGAGAGGAGAAATGAAAAAAAAAAAAATTTTTTTTAATAAATAAGTTATGTTTTTTTTACTTTGAAACTTTTTTATTTAAAAACATTAATTAAAAAGTAAAAATACAAGTAACTGT
Organism: Euborellia annulipes; assembly: GCA_023213315.1. Lineage (NCBI taxonomy): Eukaryota > Metazoa > Arthropoda > Insecta > Dermaptera > Anisolabididae > Euborellia > Euborellia annulipes. The sequence continues at coordinate 18,967 of JAKCPI010019477.1, forward strand.
GAATTTAAAAACATAATGAACTTCAATAAATTAAATTTCTTTCACTAGTAAAGAAATTTGTTAATTATTTTTCTAGTGCAGTATATAACATGACATTTTAAATTTAGAGACATTAAAATGTCAATTCAGTCAGTTTGGAAAACTCTTTAGTTGTATTTATGTGAAGTTAGCGTTGCTGAGTGAAATCTGTATCGGGTACAAAAATATCTGGTAAAAATATCGGGTATGAACAAGTACCTGTAACAGCGAGTACCTAGTACAGCAAAATCGCGTATCGACCCATGTCTAATCCATATAGAGCCTTCTTTAGCTTCTAGTGCGAAAGGTCAATAGTTAAACAAATTGGCAAATCTCTTAATTTTATGTATATGGGCCTAAAATACCGGGGTGTCTCTCTATGTGTTTCTCTTGACCAGACTCCTATCTCAGACCTCTTTAAGAAAAAAAATAAAAAATTTATTTATATAATAATTTTTATTATTTTTTCATTTGCGAGATTTAATCAATTTTAAGCGGCTTTAATTTTTTATAAAGCATAACAAAAATCAATTCTTTTCAATGGGAAAATTCTGAATTTTCTCGAATTTTTTGTGTTTTATTTAATTTTTTTTTTTTAAGGTTGTTCGGATAGTACATCGTAAGTCATAATAGAATCTAAATTTTTTTTAAATAAAATTAAAAATTTGAATGCCAAAATTCCTTATTATAATTTAGTCGTGACCTATCAGAGTTTATAATTGGATTAAGTTAATAATTTAATTACCAAAAATAATAAATGAATGACTTTCGACTTGAGCAGTTTTTCACGTAATATAGAACTGGCAACATTGCATTCATCAACTATCTATTTTAAATCTTAAACGCCTTAAATTTTATTTTATTTAATATATTACAATGTTTAATGCAAATCAGTTTAAACACAATGGACGATTTGCGAGAAAAAATATTGTAAAATTGAAAAAAAAATGTAACTGACATAGAGATAAGACACTTATGCTATGCGACGTTGCCAGGCTGGTCTGACTCTCGAGAATTCATTATTTTTAAATATTAGCGACTGTCATTTTGGAGAATTTTTTGACTTTCTTGTTAAAATATCTTTAAAAGCGGTCGGCAGAAACTTTGGTTTTATTTTTAACGTATTCCTCGGAAGTGAATTAATAAAATGTAAGTTTTTTTGTTTTTGTATCATTTGCACAGATGCCTATATAATTCGATATGTGTGATTTCGTCGTTATTCCCCATAGGCTACATGTTAAATTTCAATTTTTTAAAAATTAATTACACGATAACCCTGTGTCAGATCTGCTTCAAAATTTTATTTTATACGTATTTGATAGTGATTAATAACATATTAAAAAATTAGCTTTTTAATCTACTAAAGTGCTTTAATGTCGAACAACCTTAAGCTAGAGAAAATTATTATATTTTACTTTCTCTTACCCATATATGAAATATATAGAGAGAAAAAGTATTTTGTATTATAGAGCTTAAATATCTAGTCATGGCTTGGGTCCAATGGGGGGGGTTTGAACCCCAAAACCCCCCCAGTGGCTACGCCTATGAAAGAAGCTTAAAGGGGAAACTCAACTGCGGGAACTGAGATTCAATTAATGACGCTACTGAATATACAATAGGACTCGTCAGAGATCATAAGAGTAGCTCTTTGCCAATTAAAATTTATTTAGAGAAGTAGGAAATCATAAATAAATATCTTTATATATAAAATTCTTCTGTACGTGTGTATGTGACTGAACTCCTCCTAAACGACTGAACCAATTATGATGAAATTTTCTGTGAATGTTTGTGAGAGTCCCGGACAGGTTTTGTTTCACAAATAACAATAAGTTAATGAGTAATTAACCGGTAAAATAAGAAAAAAATAAAAATTAGGAGAAATAATTGCCATGGTAACAAAATATAAATATTTACCCATGTTTACGATTTTTTTTATTTATTTACATTTTGAATTCTAAAATATCGGCGTAAATCTTTTGTCTGTGTACCGGGAGAGTCCCGGAAAGGATATGATTCACAAAAAACTTAAGCGGAGGCAGCCAAGAAATAATCCTCTGATATGCATATAAAATTTAAAAAGTTATATACACTAATTGTAATTATTTATAAATCTCCCGCTCTACTTCCTTAAACTCAGTCCAATCAGCGAGAGAACAGTCACATACACACAGGGACAGGAAGTCAGCGGCTAGCGCTTTATATATAGTAATAATATATATATTTTAGAATGGACTGAAGATGGAGCATAATAAATGCACCGAAACGTTTCCGACTAATTAGTAAAGCATTCGGAGTATTCTTTCCTAGCTGCCTCTGCCTCTATAAAAATGATTTTATAAAGAGCCCAGACATAGAATGCCAATAATTCGTGGACACGGGGTGGGCAGTTTGGAACGAATTATCTAGATTACCAATTCGGGAGTACAAAATTAAAAAAATTTCCCTGGAGACTGGCAAATTTGTACAAATTAGTCGGAAATCCGAAATATCGGGAATCGACTGAATAAAAATTATTTTGAAAACCACCACCTCTTGAAAAATCTCACCTATTCAACGATTTTGGTGGATTATTTTATTTAATCTAATTATAAAAGAAGCTAGCTAGTAGTCACTAATTTTAAAAAGATAAAGAAAGAAGAGGTTCGATTAAACGCCAAAGATTTTACTAGACTATACTTTTGTACCATGTTTTTTTTTTTTTTTAAACTACACATTTTTTTGTTATTGTATATAGGGGAGAGGGCGGGACATTGGGACACGAGGCACATTGGGACATTCGAATTTTAGCTCTACTAAATGTGCCCATTTTATTATAGAAAATGTTTTCTTAATAAAATGGGTACTTAATGCACCCTAACGGCCAAAGAGTACAACTCAAACTTTATATTTAGTAGAGCTAAAATTCGAATGTCCCAATGTGCCTCGTGTCCCAATGTCCCGCCCTTTCCCCTATATATATTCATGTAAACATACTTTTGTAAACTTATATTTTTGTAACGATGTTTAGCTCAATGGTGGTAAGCCAAAGGAGCAGAATAAATAAAAAAAAAAAAAAAAGCCCTCGGGGCATGGCGTAGAGGTTAGCGTGCTAACCTCTTATACCAAACGTCGCGGGTTCGGACCCCAGGCAGTCCGATGATTTTATTTAAGCCAATTGGATACCAAATGGCTTAAATAAGAATGCCTGGACCCCATATATGTATATTTATTTAATAACGGATATCGTTTAAAGTCTTATATGGCCTGAGTTGCCGAAAAGACTGTGTGAATGAGTGTGTGAGTGTGAGTGTGAATGAGAAAAAAGTGTGAATGTTTTTTATAAAAAAAAAAAAAAAAAAATAAAAAAAAAAAAAAAACGCCAAAGAGACTTTCTCTTTCGAGATCGATACAAAAACAAAACAATACTTTCTCTCTCTATATATTTCATAGTGTAAGAGAAAAAATTTATCACGGTTCTAATATTATCAGATCTTGGTATCCGAGTAAAAATGATTAAAAATAATCGAGGGATCCACACGCCAGCAGCAGGTCTGCATAGTGAATCTTGAGGGACACAAAGGGATACACACGCCCGCACCAGGGATACACATTTTTCTTCTGGTCACTTTTGATCTACTGTGTGTGTCCCTGGCGTGGACATGTATATCCCTGTGTGTCCCTAGAGGTTCACTATATAGACCTGCTGCGGGCGTGTGTATCCCTCGATCATTTTTAATCATTTTTACTCGGATAAATCATTCTGTAACATTTTAATTTCATGACAAAAGTGTTTTAATTATTCATAATTAATAATTTTTATTTTCACCTGACTGGCCTTTAGAATACTGGTTGTAAAATATTTTTTTTTTTATAAAACTTCATTCATAAATTTCATATCTCACATATGTTAGGAATTTATTGCCTCTCAATCCTTCATAAAAGAATAATTACCAAAAAAAAAAATCTGCCTATGATCGTCAGCAAAAAGACACGATGAATTAAATATAAAAGAAAAAAGAAACGTGGAATTGTTTTTTTTTTTTTTAACTCTCTCATTGTAATGTCAATAAGGCGAGGCCATGTTGTAAAATAAAAAAAATGAGTTGTGGGTGGTCCAGACCTTGCCTGGGGTGTCAAAAGCAAAGGCGGTAGCGGAACATCCAAAGGAGCAGAGGGCATAAAAGGAGAACACAGAAAGGGGTACCAGGTATCTCTTCTGTTTGGAGATCAACCAATCAATTCCTGGGAGAAGCCAAGAAAAAATCACTTAAGATAAAGATAAGGGAGACCCCAACAACCAACCGATTCCGGCCACTCGTTTCAAATATTTATTTTTTATTAAAAATAACAAATCTGGTGTGACTGGTCGCACAGCATGCTTAAACGACCCACTTTTTTTTTGGCCTCAAAACGTGTATTTCGATCAAAATCTCGATATCGAAATTTTGATTATTTGATTTTCTCCCTATATAGCCCTATTAATATATGTAAGGGTATGAATTAACATATGTATATAATATGTAAGAGAAAGTAACAATTTTGAATATTTGCTATATATCGTACTAGATTAATTTATTAATTCAAAATTACTTTTTGTATGCAAATGATAAGAAATAATTGAATCTCTTCATGAAACTGAGCTTTATTTATTAAATTTCATCTTGTATATTTTTGCATATTTGGGACAGAGCTGGTGCATATTTTTGCATATTTGATGATTAGATTGAAATTCTTTTTAATTAATGAAGAAAATGCCCTCGGGCCTTGGTGTAGTGGTTAGCATGCTGGCCAATTATACCAAGGGTCGCGGGTTCTCATCCCGTCCCAGGTGACGAAATTTATTTCAATTGAATTCGATACCAATTAATTGAAATAAATAGGGACGGGGTCTAAATGGAGGTCTAAGGAGGGACGAGGGAGGCTGGCTTAAAGGAAGCGATATAAATACCAACACCAGCTCGAGTAACTCGTGGTTCCCATCCACTCACAAGAAGTGAGTGAAATATTTAGTCGAAAATTAATTTTGTTATTTTAATCTTGTTATTTTAATCATTTTATATTCCCCGGATCTCCTTTTAAAAATACAATTTTCTAATTATAAATTGTCAATATGAAAGGGACATAGATGTAACAAGATTTTATTTTTGACTTTTTATTTTGAATAATTGAAGTCTTATCAGAAATTTGACAAATGTCACATAAAATGATTTTATACATATTTATTAAGATGGATTTAGATCTAGTGAGTAATGCGAAACGGTTTGTATACTAATTAAAATGTGATTACTTTTAAACTACTATATTACAATACAAAAAATTTAAAATTAGTAGCTTAATTGAAAAAATTAAGGAAGAAAAAAAATCACTTGTCTTGGAGAGTTGTTTTGAAATATAAAAGAAATATAAAAAGTCTCTAGGTAAGTTAAAAAAGAATCTCCGAGGATTTGAATCCAAGAAAGAGGGAGTCAGAAAGAGTGAGAGAGAGAGAGAGAGAGAAGGAGAGAGAAACTCTCTTTGAGATGGCCCTCACTTTTATAATAAAATTTTATTCTTCATTTAACGATTTGTTGACATTTCCATCTTTGAGATTAAACAAATTATATTTTATAACTATTTTCATAAATGACAATTTTTACGGTAAAATTTTTTCTAAACGAGATATGCAAATGCTTAGTTTATTTAAAATTAAAAATTAAAAATTATTTTGAATAGACCTACTAAAATCATTATTTTATTTCTCTAGAGCTAAAAGTCACAAGTTCGCTTCCCACTTTTTTTTTACAATTTTCGGCTATTGAGGCTATTTAGGGTTTGAATTTATTACTTATATAAATGTTTAAATACATAGATAGTATCGATAGCTACAGGGTGACGTTCCACACTCTGATTGTACGGGACTACCAATCCGAGCTTTGGTTGCCCTTGACATCGTTTAACCGCAACTATTGTGGTAATTGTTGTTCTTCTCGGATGCCAGATCCCCTGATTCGCTTCCCACTTGAAAATAATATTAGATAACAATCAATTTAGACAAATCGAGACAAGTTTTAAATGGCCTCAGGTGCCGAAAAAGACCTTAGTTTTCCGTTTGAAATCTTGAAAAGTGAGTTTGTTTTCTTTTTATCAATAAAATGATGAAATGTTGTATATATAAATATGTTTAGGTAGTATCAGACTCTCATATAGCCTGATAACCTCATTTTGAGTAATTTCATATAGATATATGGGGAATTGGAGAAGGTCCAAAGTTCCACAAAGGTGGGGAGATTTAGCCTGGGATGAATAAAATGTATTATGAACACAAATTCTAATTTCACCCATTAAATGTAAAAAATAATATAAATGAATATGAATCTAGTTTTGTTATTATTCATTTTATGTCAATCAGGATTATATGATATCAGGATATATTGAAGTTGTTGAATATTCTAACTTCATTAAGGATTGATGTCTTGTTAATAAAATATTTGTTTTCAAATTGAATGAAATTGTATAATATTGATATTAAATATTTATATAAATATTTTTAGTTGATATTATTTTGTCAGGTGAAAATAAAAATATATTTCTTTTGAAATTATCTTTATTTGAGCACACAGTGCAATTTGTCAAAATAGTTGTGAAGATTGGAACAATTGAAAATTGTTATGTGAACAAATAAATCTTGTTTATTTTTTGAAAATTTTCAAATTTTAGCAAAAATTAAATTTATATTTAAATGTATATTTAATATTTATTTAAATTATGGGTGATATCAATTTTTATTTTAATAATTTTAAAGATTAATGAGTGAAATCAAAAAAAATGATTTGTCCCGGAAGAGGGTGAAAAAGAGACCCCTAAGTTAAATTAAAAAAAATTTTACAAAGTATTGACTGTAAGCTATCAAACAAAAAAAATGCTTTATAATATAACAGTATTTCCTGTAATGGCATTATTTTCTCGATAAATACCGATTGATTCGAAACGTTTTCTTGTCTTGATTTTGACAACAAATTGCCGGATTATCTATTTTTAGATTGGAGTTGGGAGGAATAAAACCAACGTTGTCGAACACCTTTACACTTTTATTGCCGAGCGCTCTAGGCTGATGCTTCCTATACTATATAATATTACCATATATGACAGGGACACCTTAAGAAACTTTCATTGGCACTGAAGATAGCAACCGTTATGGTTACCGAAACGTCTGCTTGAATAAAAGTGTAAAGGTGTTCGACAACGCTGGTTTTATTCCTCCCAACTCCAATCTCACATACCCAGCATACCAATTAATTTATATATTTTTATGTTGAAAGTCATAAGGATCCCAGAAATATGTGTGCATAATCTTCAGAGGTTTTTTTTCTCCCTAAATATATTTAGGAACAATGTAACCTTACCAATGTATCCTCGCCAGTTCCAACGCCTAGTCTAACAAGTGTAGCTTTTTATTTAGCTTAAACCTCTGGAACCATTCATTATAGTCGTAAGTAAGAAGTTATTAAAATAAGGCCTGAAGCGGTAAAGATTTATCGTAAGTTCCTTTCTGCTTTCTCTGAACCAAATTCTTTGAAACTCTGTTTTAATAATTAAGACGTTTGCCTCCAACCAATTTTATAACAATCCTTTGAATGGATCAGGGTTTTTTCTCAAAAAAAAAAAAAAAACATCTATATCCATCAAAATCTCGACATCAAATTTTTGACATGAATCCAATACTTTATCTCTCTACTAGGGAGTTTCTCTAAAAAAAAGAAGCAGCAAATAAAATTCCTTAGAAGAATCAGCATTTGATTTTCCAAAATGAGGCCAATCGGATCCTAACCACCCCCATGGTAATAGTAAATAGTCAATAATAAATGATTTTATCTCTATTTTATTACTTTCATTCTCCTCTGCTAGAATCTTTGGTCTCTTCTCCCTATCATTACATCAGAAATTTTCAGCATTCACATCAAAATCCTATAATTGCCATTGTAGAAATTAAAAATTAATTAACTAGATAGAGAATGCGGATGGACTATCTTTATCCTAAGTTATCCGCCCAAATTAGAAAATGCTAATATTAATACAATAATATTATTATACTATATTAAGTAGGCCTATCAATAATTATTGAATAAAAAAATTGATTATATGACCTTCAAAACAAACGACTCATATTATTTAAATAAATTAGGTGACTTTTTTTGAGCAGGCAAATAAAATAGTAATACCACTATCCCTAAAACATCATTTGTTGAAACGCAACTGCCGACCATCAGTTAGGCTATATCTGAACGTGTCCAGGCAACTTAAGTTAATATACATATATAACTGTTTGCCAATGGTGAGTGTGTACTAAAATTCATAAAATTCAGACAAAATTAAACAGTTATTTTTTAAAAATAATGAATTTCTGTTGTTTTTCGTGTTAGATTAATGATTGCCAAACATTATAAGTATTCGACATCTGAAGATTAATTTAATTAATTTTATCAATATACCTATATTTTATTATTCTGAATCAGAAGTAACCTTCATATTCAGTTCTTCTCTCAGGGGATTCAAATTTGATACTTCAATTGTAGATTTATGACTGTGTAAATTTTCTTGGAGACGAAAAATTAAATCAGGAATGAAAGTTAGAAGAAAACGCAGCCAGAATTTTTTTTTAAATATATACGAGGATGGCTTTGCCGGAACGTCAGCTGTTAGAAATAAATAAAAAAAAAAAAAAACTCTGGTTGCGTTTTCTTGTAACTTTCATTCCTGATACAAATTTCACCAGCCATAAAATACCCTTATAGTGAAAAATCTGGTGTGACTGGCGCACAGCACACAACTTTCTCTTACCTTCGGTAATCGAAAGTTGTGTACTGTGCTTGTCACACCAGATTTTTTGTGTCGACATGTATTTAGTTTCCGACAGTAGGGTACAATTGAATTCAAGATGTAAAATTTATAAGTATGGGAAAATATTTATATTTTGATACCATGGCAACCATTTCTCCTATCTTCTCTATGGAGTACAAGAGTAAAGTGGTCTTCAGAAGATTTCAATCACAAAATGAGAATATACATTTTATAGAGAATCTAAAAAATAATTGATTTTTGAATTTAAAAAAAATCGTTGGAGCAAATTTTGAGAAAATCGAAAAAAACTGAAAAGTGAATCAGTAAAGTGCTAGTACTTTTTGGTCGATTTTGTTAAAAGCTTCGTGTCACGTCCCAGGGGGTGCCTAACTTAAATATAAAATTTCAACCTCCTGGCTCTTTTCGTTCTTGAGATATTTTGTTCACACACACACACAGACACACACACACACACACACAGACAGACCATGTCGCGAAAACCACTTTTTGGATTCAGGGGACCTCAAAACGTGAAGATCCATCAAAATCTCGACATCGAATTTTTGACATGAATCCAATACTTTCTCTCTATATATATATTACATATATACATAGGTAAGAGAAAGTAAAACCCTAAGTGAAAAATTAAATTTAGATGCAACCGAAGTTATTTCGTTTTTATAATATTTAATAAACCATAGGCCCTCGGGCTTGGTATAGGGGTTAGCGTGCTGGCCTTCTATATCAAAGGTCGCGGGTTCGGATCCCAGGCAGTCCGATGATTTTATTTGGTATTTGGTATCCAAATGGCTAAATTAGAATGCCTGGATCCCCTAATTGTATCGTAATAAATTAATGAGTATCGTTAATGTCTTATATAGGCTATGTTGCCGACGAGAAGTCTGTGTGTATGTGTGTGTAAATGAGAAAAAAGTGTGAGTGTTAAAAAAAAAAAATAATAAATAAATAAATAAAACAACGCTGACGATTTTTGTCTATCATTAGAGCTGTGATAAAGTGAATTAAAGTGCATTTAACTATTTTTATACCTTCGGGCTTGGTGTAGGGGTTAGCGTACTGGCATTCTATACCAAGGGCCGCGGGTTTGGATCCCAGGCAGTCCGATGATTTTATTTGAGCCATTTGGCTTAAATAAGAATGCCTAGACCCCAAATATATATATTCAATATCGGTTATCGTATAAAGTCTTATATGGCCCTGAGTTGCCGAAAAGACTGTCTGAGTGTGAGAAAAAACTGTTAGTGTTTAAAAAAGAAAAGAATATTTTTATACCCGAATACTGTTTCATACCAGAATTGTTAAATAATTTTAAATGAATATCTATATATAATAATTACGGAGTGTCCGTCTGTCCGTCTGTCTGTCTGTCTGTCCGTCTGTCCGTCTGTCTGTCCGTCTGTCTGTCCGTCTGTCACGCTCTGTTTGACCAACTTCCCGATGGAATTTTGAAACGAAATTTTGCAGTCTTATAAAGGACGTTATAGAGAGTCCCGGAAAAATACTCGGGTCCCAAAATTCCTATAACTTTTCGAGTTATTAATTCTTAAAGTTACGATTTCTCCCATAGGAAATGTATAGAGAAATATTCAAGTATTCTTTGAAGTTGTGTATTCTATGAAGGTAAACAAATCCTCAAGCAGGCACTGGACTGGAATACGTAGTAATATAATTTTCTTTTTATAATGAATAAAAAGGCGAGGGTCCGCCGCAGGCGGGCCCGAGCCAGCGGCTGGGGGGGTCCAGGGGGGCGTAGCTCCCTGGCTAGACGCGAAGCCCGCCGAAGGCGGGCGGCGCGGCTAGTTTATTAATAATCTTCGAAACAAAATGAAACATTCTTAATCATGACCATACAATTGAGATATAACGCTCCGAAGATGGTCCAAAATCGGCCCGAAACATTTAATAAATAGGATATCATTAGTTCAATGTTTGTGTCCTTAAATGATCTAAAATATAATAAAAACAATTAAAAGTAAAATCATTGCTTTAGATAAAACTATTTCGTTATTCTGTTTTAATACTAGAAAAATCTGGTGTCACATTAGAATTTTAGTTTCAGACAAAGTAAAGTATGGTAAAGTGAGCTTCAAATAATTTTGAGAGTGAAATGAGAATATACATTTTAAAGAGCATCTAAAAAATAATTGATTTTTGAATTTTAATTAAAATCGTTGGACCGATTTTGAGAAAATCGAAAAAAACTGAAAAAGTACATCAGTAGTGCCGATTTTGTTCAAAAGCTTATTTTTAGCTCAGAGGGGTGTCTAACTTAATTTCAACCTCCTAACTCAATTCCTTCATGCTTAAAATTGAACACACACAGACAGACTGACAAAATCTTGACATCGAATTTTTGACATGAATCCAATACCTTCTCTCTATATACTATATTCATAGGCTAATAGATAAGAGAAAGTAAAATGGGTGTTCTATCTCAATATTTTAATTGTAGCCTCCTATTTTTTACATTGTTAAAATTTTAGTAAGTTTCAAAATAAGTGAGCCTATATATATATATAATGCCGAATTCTAAAATTTGACAAATTGATATATGTTTAGGGAGAAAAGCTTCTGTTTTTTAAGTTTACCCTGAAAATTTTTACAAATAAGTAAGTGCACAAAATATTTTGAATCAAAATTGGTTCTGACTTTGTTGGAAAGCCTCTGTTATGTTGGCTTGTTGCGGTTCAGATGCCCCTAGGGACCGCCAGGTCCTCCATCCGTTAAATTCGTTCTGAGCTTTAAGTGATTCGTCTCTCACTAAATGTCTCTAAAGCCTAATAGAATTCCTATTATTTTAATGTGTTTATTATTATTATTATGGTTATTTAAAATTAAAAATTTCATCAATTTTAACATAATAATAATAACATATAAAAATTTCAGATAGAAAAAAAAATTCAAAAAATGAAAATTAAAATCTTAAATCCCTAAAATCTTAAAGTATAAATTTCTAATAAAAAAAGGAAAATTATTTCAGATCTTGCCGGTGTAAATGAAATTCTTTGCTGATACTGACAGGATTAATTTAAAAAAAATAAATATTTCTGAATATATGAGAATCATCATTTTATAAATGATTATAGAATCATCTTGTTTTCATCGATCTCAAATCAAAGCGAAAATATATTTCATATAAAGAAAATAAAATAACTATTCCTCAACTTATTTATGTTTTTGGAAAAAAAGTGTTTTCTAATGAAAAAATAAAAGCTTGTCTCAATTTTCGCCTTCATCATTAAAAAATTAAAAATATCTTAAGCTATTTTATAGATTTATGTTCTCTAATTATACTAATCTAGAGATATCAAAACAATGCCATGCAAAGCAAAAGATTTTTACCGCAATTATGCGCAAATAAAACACAATTACTAGCAATTAATTGGAATAAATAGGGTCGGGATCTAAATGGCCTCAGAGGACGAAAACAAAACTACAAGTACTCAAATCTTCACCGGGGTCAAAATTGAGCTTTCTGTACAGAACACATCCTGCTGAGTAACCAGGAATTTTTAAAATTTGTATATCATTTTTTGTTTAGAAGATATGAATTTTTAAAATTTTGGTTATAAAAACCTAGTTTTGAGAAAAATCAGTTTAAAGTATTCTTTTTTTTCAAATTTTTTATATAAAATACATCGATTCTGATGAATCAAATAAGTTCATCACTAGAAAATCAGAATCAGTAATAAAAAAATCAAAATAAAAAAAAAAATCGATTTTTTTGTAGTTTTTTTAATCGGCTCTCCTGAAAATTTAGCCCAGTGAAGATTTGGTACCTTTTCATGTGGACGGTCACATATAAAAAAAACTGATTTTAAACTCTATTTGAAAATAAATTCAATCGCTCTTTAAAGAATTTATATAATTAAAGAAATGTGAATAAATATTTCAATAATATCATAAAAGGAGAATCCGCATATTTTTCAAGTTCTGAAATATCTCAAATTAATTTTATCAATTTAGTAATTAGATAATAATTTAGAAGGGTTAATCAATTTTGTTAAATCCGAAGAGATTTTTAACTATAGTAAATGCTTGGATTCATTAAAAAATTTTATTTAAAAGTGACATTTTTACTGAAAATTGTTCAACTACTTTGACAATGATAAATGTCTTTTTGTGAAGGAAATAAGATGGATCGTTGAGGATTGAATTGTTCTTGTGGGAGATTATGGATGCGACGGGCATGTAGATGCCACTTGTGGCTGTTTAGACTCACTGTGCCTGCTGAGCGGACTGTGCGCGTTGGCGGCCGTCGGCTGCGCTTGTGGCTGCACGTCCAGTCCCGATGCGGCGAATACTCGGCCGGCCGCCGACTCCCAGGCTGCGCAAATGGATTGCATCCCCTGGCTGCGGCGCCTTAACGTTGTTATCTCACGTTTTTACCCACACATCAGCACACCACTTCCCACCACCAACCGCAGCAAATGGGGTTTAATTTAAGGGCGCGGCGTCGCTAACTCAATTTACAAATTTAAGAGAGGTGTGTATTGAAAAGAGAACGAAAGAGGGAGAGAGTCGAAACGTCGTCGCCGTCGTCGTCTCGACTAAACAATTAGAGGCAATTTGCAAAGTGGCTGCTGTTGCCGGCGGTGGCGGCGGCGGTGGTTCAGCTCCTGGGTGGGGGTATTCTCGCGGTGGTGGGGGGGAAATGCACTGACAGGGGCGCCAACACTCACCTGCCGAAAGGTTGACGGAGAGGTTGTTGAGCATCGCCTGAGAAAGCCACAGGGCCGAGGATGACGACGCCGACGACGAGGACGTCGAGGACGACGGCGAGGAGAGTGCAATGGTGAAGACAACAGACAACAGATGGAAATGGGAAAGTCTACTTCGCCACAGCCCAAGCGGCATTGACATGTGACGCGGGGCGGCCGCGCGACGTTCCAAAGCCTAGCCAATAAGCGCAAGCCCCGCCCCTAGATATGGCCCCCGGGGGGCGTGGCAAGCGCGCGGGGCCATCGATCCCCTAGGCGCCTTGCGCGCTGCACTCGGACGGCTTGAGCAGCTGCATAGGCTCACTAGGCACTGAGAGACCCGATGCAGCCACAACAATACTGCCCAACGAAAGTCGCTCTCCGTCCCTCGGAAATTCTTATTCAATTAACCAATTATTAGTCGAGAAGAGATTAATGAAAAACATTAGCTACCATTCAACTGGGATTTAACACCTACCAACTCATACAATCTTTTTTTAAATGACGAAATTAAATCAACAAAATTACAAAAAAATGAAATAGAACATGAACAAATAAATAAAACATTTTTAATTAATAGAATTTTTTTTTCATCAAAATATTTATGCACATAGAAAGTTTTTAATAATCTTAAAGAAATTAAATTTGGAATAGTTACAAAACTTTCCTTTACACAGACGGTGATTAAAAAAGTTTGTTCCCATTAAATATGATTGTGACCAGAATTGTTTACATTTTAAATAAATTTGAAATCCTTTTTCGGAATCTAGGAAAATATGAAAAATTTTTTTTTTCCTACTCCATTTAAAAAAAAAAAAAAAAATTTGATCTAAATTCCCTAATATCATAAAATTCTCATTCATCACTCAATCATTTTCAGGAGATTGAGGAAAATAAAACAAAAATTATAAATAGGCCTCAAATAATTTTTAAGTCAACTAGAGACCATGTGAATATAGACAAAATATGTTCTAACATGCTCATCAATCAAATTGCAATATTGCAAAAAGCATAGTCATAAAATCACCCCTGTGAATGTAGAGCGGTGCATACCAAAACTACCTGAGTTGATAGGCAGAGGGATAAAGTAATAATTATTGATTGTGGAAATAATAGGCATTCATAATTATACCAAGTAAAGTAACAAAAAAATTAAACACTTTTAAATAATATTATTAATTATTTATAATTTTTTCAGGATTCGCAGCCAGGAGAATAAATAAAAAAATAGTTTATTTAATTTTTATTTGCCGACCGTTCGGTCGTCAATCACGACTTCATCAGGGCAAATATTGTCAATTTTACAAATATTTCTCGAACCAAACAACAAATTTTATTTTTTAATAAAAAACAAATTATTTGTTTGTTTGTTCCATACACAAAAATTGCAAAATTTTATTTTTGGTTTTTACAATTATTTTTTCGCGACCCGGTGCCGGGCCCTTTGGGAAACGCTGCTATAGACTATGTAGTTAAGACGATTAAAATGAGATTTTAATCCAAAAAAGACGCTTATTTTTTTACGAGTCAGTCCGAACGGCTCAGAAAAATTTTCTTAGGTAACTTAACCATTGCTATTACTATTTAGATATTAACTTACTATCAATATATCTTAAATTCTTTACTCGGGGGTGATACTTGGGGCCTGGCAAGAAGAATTGACAATAGCCACCAAATAAATGTTGTTAAGCAAGCGGCCCTGAAAATCAAGATAGGTGGCCGGACCCGGACAAACAAGATTATTGCCCGCCCGCCGGGACCTATCGATATATTGTATTAAAAATTTAAATTTAATAAAATTTACTATGGGTATAAAGGCCTTAGGAGCCAAAAAAAAAAAAAAATAAAAGAAAAGAAATTCTCAAAAAAGAAAAAAAAATTGATCCTCAAAATTTACTCTGTTACGATCAAGTTAGATTAATGGAAATAATTAAAGGTTCAAAAAGTTATAATAACAAATAATACTGTAGTATTTTATTTCACCTATATAATTATCAATAAATGATTTTTAAAATGTTTTTTCAGGCGTAGGCTATACATTTAAACTTTTGGAATATCATATCGATACTTGGAAATTAAAAGGCCTTAAAGGACAAAATACTACTTATCAGGAGAGCCAAAAAACGTAAAAAACAAACATTTTTCCTCCTAACATTTTTGATTTTAGTACTATTTTATTCTTTGAAAGACACCTCTTCTCAGAATTTTAATCCTTTTTGACAAATTGCGCAAAGTGTTAGTTTGAAAAACACTATAGGCCTCCTCTAATAAATTTCTATGATTTCTCAAATATCTATAAAAAATTTAATGGCGTAAAAAAAAACACTTTTTTTGAGATAGCACAATTTTAATTAGACTGTTTTGTAAAGCTCAAAAAGCTGAACATTTCTGTATATATAACTCATTTTTGCTATTTTGTCCTTTACGACCTTTTAATTTCCAAGTATTGATATTAAAAGACAATCTTTCCAAAATAATTTAAATTCATTCAGGGTTTCACTTTCTGTGTAGGTTAAGTCAATTTCAGGTATAAATTAGTAACGCCGGTATTTCTTCTTTACCTATTCATCACTGTCAGGTTATACGACGGACCGGCTAGTTTTTTATTTATTTAATAAGCCAGACCAAAAATACGAGATTAAAACCAAAGAAAGCAGAAGATATAATTTTCTCTATAAAATAATCAATACTCTTTTGCTAATTTAAATTTATTTTTCCATTGCTTTTAGTCTCTTCTGTGTATTTTCCGGAAAAACAACAAACAACACGTGCCCTGACTCACTTAAAAAGTGAATAAAATTGATGACTATGACGAAATAAAACATTACAAACATAAGAATTAATTATTTGATTTTCAACGTAGCCAAGTCAAATTGGTGGCGCGCCTTCCAGGGGCTCACGTCTCCTTATTCTGTCATTATTATTAGACTATTATTATTTTTGTTTATATTACGTAACGCGTTAGGAGGGGGGGTCTGCACAAAACGTTACTAACTGTGACATGGGAGACCCAGGGGTTTCTCTAAGTGTGACATAACAATTCAAAGGAAAATTTACTAAGACAAAAAAGGTAAAATGACATGAATTTTGTATGAGAAGAAATTTTATTCGGGGGGGGGGGTTAGTTCTGTTGTGATATTTGTAGGGGTTTGTTTGTATGTGACTAGCTGTGACATGGGGGGGGGGACTGAAAAATCGTCAAAAAAGGCGTTGCGTTACGTAATATGTGGACGACCCCTTGTAAGATATAAAGTAAAACAAATTTTGTTTTGGTGATATTTTTTGCAAATGTTATGTCTCATCTTTGTATCCCAATTAATTTCAAAAGGGCGGCAGATCAAATAAAGAGGGGGGAAATTTTATAATCAAAATTTCAAGGCTTTTTGAATATCAGTGTCATAGGCGTAGCCAGGGGCGGGGGTTTTGGGGGTTCAAACCCCCCCCCCATGGGACCCAATCCATGACTATATATTTAATACAAATTATATTTCATATAGGATAAGAGAAAGTAAAATATAATAATTTACTCTAGCTAAAAAAACAAACCAAAATGCTTTATAAATACCCTAAAATAATCTTATATTTTTGAAAAAAATTTCTTGATCCCCCCATCAAAAATTTCTGGCTACGCCAATGATCAGTGTTGAATATCATTTTTTAATTATTTACACCCTAGAGAAGCGACATTTTAAATTTTATTAAAATCGAGTGAAAAATAAAAATAAAATTACGTGCCCCCCCCCCCCACAGGTCGGGGCGGAAAGTCAAAAAAACAATTTGAAATGTGGAATTTTACTGGAAGGAAGAATTTTTTATTTTCTATTTGAAAGATTTGATAATTTAAATTAAATAATATTTTTTGTAAAGCGAGTCAAAACCTGTTTTCATGAGACATTTCTGAGCTCCTAAGAAGGAGGTCATCAATCCCAAATTTGATATAATGAAAGCCTAAAACCACCTCCTGAAAATTCTCTACTTATTAAAAAACCTTCATGGTCTAGTAGTTACGGAGTCCATGCGTTCAAATATGCAGACAGACAGACTGTCTTTTATCTTTTTTATAATATTGAAGGTATAGATTTTATTATATTACTAAAACAACAAACGAACTCGAAACTATTAATTGAAATTATTGAAAAGCCAAATTTATAAGAATAAATTATATGCTGGGGCCATCAATTAGAAGAAAATATACTAATTCAAATTTATTGTGAGTAAAAAAGTATCATGGCGCCATCTTTTACAGAGAGATTATGCTAATTCAAATTTATTGCGTGTGAAAAATACCATGGCGCTATCTTTTATAAAAAAAAAAAACTAAAGATTATTAGAAATAGGTTCGATTATATTCGGTGCATTTCGGAAAGATTCGGGCATGTACCGACCGCCGTATCCATTTATAAGGAGGGATATATTCTGGGATTAATTAGTATCTCACCGGCTGCCGGTGAGTGATTATAAGGGGGTATATGTCACTTTGGTATCTATTATTTTTCATTAAAAAAAAATTCTTAGCTTTTAATAGGGAACAGGAATTCTTAAATTATTATGAAAACATGAAATTATTAATCATTTTGAATGTATCATTGAATCTTAATAAGGAATTGGAGGTCTTGGATTGTTATAGGCACATGAATTGTACTGATGAGATGTTGCCTCGTCGACAGCCCGAAATGTCCCATCGGAAGTCATCGGGTATTTTCGGTATGCGGCGACGATTGCTTCGGGTAATTAAAATATTATATAAGAAAAGTATCTAAATAGGGAGGGTGTGGTGGGATATCGGGCGTCGACGAGGCAACATCTCATCATACAATTCATGTGCCTATAACAATCCAAGACCTCCAATTCCTTATTAAGATTCAATGATACATTCAAAATGATTAATAATTTCATGTTTTCATAATAATTTAAGAATTCCTGTTCCCTATTAAAAGCTAAGAATTTTTTTTTTAATGAAAAATAATAGATACCAAAGTGACATATACCCTCCTTATAATCACTCACCGGCAGCCGGTGAGATACTAATTAATCCCAGAATATATCCCTCCTTATAAATGGATACGGCGGTCGGTACATGCCCGAATCTTTCCGAAATGCACCGAATATAATCGAACCTATTTCTAATAATCTTTAGTTTTTTTTTTTTATAAAAGATAGCGCCATGGTATTTTTCACACGCAATAAATTTGAATTAGCATAATCTCTCTGTAAAAGATGGCGCCATGATACTTTTTTACTCACAATAAATTTGAATTAGTATATTTTCTTCTAATTGATGGCCCCAGCATATAATTTACTCTTATAAATTTGGCTTTTCAATAATTTCAATTAATAGTTTCAAGTTCGTTTGTTGTTTTAGTAATATAATAAAATCTATACTTACTATCTATACTTTTATCAATATATAAAAGGATAAGTCTGTCTGTCTGTCTGATTGTAACGCAACTCCGAAACTACTGGACCGATTTTCATGGAGTTTTTTTTTTTAATAGAGTAGAGAATTTTCTGGTGGTGATTTTAGGTTATCATTATATCAAATTAGGGGTAGGGAACCTCCCTTATCAGGGCTTCATAAATCTCTCATAGGAAAGCAGGTTCTAACTAGCTTTACGAAAAATATATTAAATCAAATCTTTAAAATGAAAATAAAAACTCTTCCTACCCTAAAATTCGACATTTAAAAAGGTTTTTTTCGGCTAAACCCTCCCTCTCCCCCCCTAAAATTATTTTTTTTTTCAGTAAGTTTTATTTGCCCCGCCAGGGGGAACGTCCCCTAGAATTTATCTTTACTCGATTTTAATAAATTTTAAAATGACGCTTCTCTAGGGTGTAAATAATTGAAAAATGGTATTTCAGACTTCAGAAAATTCTATCTCCTTCTATTCTCCCTTCTTATTTTCCACTCAATTTTCTTATTTCATATTTTTATATTATGGTGCAAAATTAATTAAAATACATTTATCTGTACAACTCTTAGGTATATCCCGAAGGCAACCCTACCATTTAAAAAGAATAACTAGTATGATTTTCTACTTTTATATATAATAAATCCTAAGCTGGCTTAAACAAATAATAAAAGCCAAACTCTCTCTAGAAAGAAATTAAAAAAAAAATCAAATATACGTCTAAAGAATTTTTTTTTTTATTATTGGTTATTGCTTTTTTCTCTATCTTGACTGAGAAGGAAAGGAGCCCTCGCTTTTGAGCGCCGAGTGGTGCGTTTGATTTAATTTGTCCCCATCGTTAGAGCAGTTTGACATTTTAATGATATTCCGCACGACAACCTCAGGGGAGTGAATGATAAGGTCCTCTCTCTCGCTCTTGTGATAAGCACAAGGAAGAAAACCTTTGGTAATATAGAGGAAAGGGGGTAATCAAAGTCTTTTGTATGCTGCCAATGTGCATCGCTCACGATTATTCCATTTATTAAATTATATTCTGTGTCAGTGTCAATAAAATTGAAGTTAAGTTTCAAATATCTCTTTCTGGTTTTTGATCTTAAATGCGGATCTTTTTACTTTCTCTTATTTGGTCATGTCACCATATTGAAGATTTTTTTTTTTTTACTTCCAATATATCACAGTGTTTTGTCTTTCACCATCAAAGGCCAAAGAAACATAACAGAGAGTGATTTTTAATTATATGGCGATATGTATCAGGAGAGCCTGAATGTTGATGCAAAATCAAAACTTAAAATATGCATGCATGCACTATAAAATAACCAAATATGCACAATGAAAGAAAAAAAAACAGTAAATGTTTTATCACAAATTGTGTCGCATTTTGTATTAATTTTTATTTATTTTTTTTCTTATAACAATGAACAACTACCAATTTCTCTAAAATTTCTTCATTTAAGGACATACGTTTATCTGAGAAGGTAAGAAAATGATCATATGGTCGGAACAAATAGGGTTATTTCTGTGGAGGAGGCAAAATTAAATTATAAAGCAATAAGAGACGGAGAGAAAAGCAAGACGAACGACCCCCGTCTCACGGCGTGTTGTTGCTTGATATGGAAAAGGGAATAAAGGCTGACATATAGGAAAGGAAGAAATGCCAGACTTAGCTCGGGTAACTTGTGATCGCCATCCACGTACTCACTAGAAGTGAGCCCCTGAGTGGAAGAGAAAAAAATCTGGTGTGACTGGTCGCACAGTACGCAAATTTCTCCTACTGAAGGTAAGAGAAAGTCGAGTTCTGTGCTTGCCACGTCAGATTTTTTGTGTCGACATATATTTAGTTTCCGCCGATATATTAAGGTGCGTACACATCTGCGCTCTGCTCCGCTCGCGAGCAGTTCGCGGCTCGTGTTCGTTGCTCGTCCCATGTTCGTTGAAATTATTTATTTTGACGAACCTGCCGCGATCCAAAGAGATGGCTCGCGGCGAGCGGCTCGCGAGCATCTCAAATCAACGAACATGGTGCTCGCGAGCGGAGCAGAGCGCAGATGTGTACGCACCTTTAGAATTCAAGATGTAAAATTTATAAAGGTGGGAAAATATTTATTTTGTTACCGTGGCAATCATTTCTCCTCTTTCCTATGAAGTACAAGAGTAAAATGTGCTTCAAACAATTTTGATGGCAAAATGAGAATATACATTTTAAAGACCTTCTAAAAAATAATTGATTTTTGAATTTTAATCAAAATCGTTAAAGCGAATTTTGAGAAAATTGAAAAAGTACATCTCGATTTTTTGTATCAACATATAGGCCTGTTTAGTTTTCACCGAGATATTAAAATTGCAAGATGTATAATTTATAAACGGGGGTGCCCTCGGGCTTGGTGTAGGGTAACCTCGTATACCAAAAGTCGCGGGTTCGGACCCCAGGAAGTCCGATAAGAGAGAAGTAAGATGCTGAAAAAAAGATTTTAATTTATATGTTAATAATAAACTTATTTTAGAATCAATTTTTTTTTTGGTCAAGAAAAACTAAAATTCAAAATTAATAATAATTAATTACTTTCTATAAAGATTTTATTAATTAACAGATTTCAACATTCCTCTCAAATACAAGTTTACTATATATATAGATATATAAATTGTTTCCATCGTTTCTTAATTAATTCGGGAATCTGTTTGGTTTGATAGTTCGCAGAAATAATTTGCATCAGAGACTAGAGATTCCATCTCAAAGATAAAATACAATTAAACATGCTTGTTGCGATCTCTGCAATTCCTGATGTGCTTTCATTTGGGTACTTTGCTTCCCTGCTTGGTTGCTCCCCGAGGATTCAAAGAATGGATGAATGGAGGGACCACGTGCTTATGAGTGAGCTTGTATGTGTGTGTGGGTAATGGGTAAGGGTGACCAAAATAACCCTCCACTCGTTCCATACTCGATTAATAAATATTTTAATTAGGCTGGTTAAGATTAACTCCAAACTCATTTCATTGTATTTAAGTGAAAAAAAAGTTAAATTATTGAATTCTAATATTTTTTTTTCATAATCGGACCTAACGATTTTGATTAAAATCCATATATCACTTATCCTTGAAATATTTTTATTCAGATATTCCATTATTTTTAACAATTTTCTTTGAAACAAAAAAAAACAACTCAATGGATGATCATTTTATGGATTTTTAGATTT
The DNA here is from genome assembly GCA_023213315.1 of Euborellia annulipes. Taxonomy (NCBI): domain Eukaryota; kingdom Metazoa; phylum Arthropoda; class Insecta; order Dermaptera; family Anisolabididae; genus Euborellia; species Euborellia annulipes. The sequence goes on from JAKCPI010019477.1 coordinate 41,101, forward strand.
TTAATTGATACTAAAAGAAACGGTGAAAGCAATACACAACTTATAAAAAATGACATAAGTGTCAAGACACCTATAAAATTAATCATAATTATAATTTGGAGATCTAAACTGTTAAATTATTTTAGAGGTTATTTTTATGAACGAAAATTAACAACTTATTTTATCGGGTTATTTTTTATAATGCCATAACCTTTATGTATCAGATTCTGTGCATAATAAATAATTTAATAACTATAAATATTAAAATGAATGTCATTAATGGCATGATTACTTTTCTATTCAAGTTAATAATAATAATGATAATAATAATTTTAAACTAAATAACTAAACATAGCGAAATTATTAAATACTTCTTCAGTCTTACAATTGTTAGCGTTATCTCTAGACCCCGGGTCCCCCGTGTCGCAATTAGTAACGATTTGTCCAGATTCCTCCCCCCCTCCCTAACGCGTTACGTAATATATGGACGACCTCTAAATAAATTTAAGTGACTTATGGATAATTCTTTTAAATTTTTCTCTCTCTGCTGCTCAGGCCATTTAGGGGTTTATTCTATGCATATTTTCTATTACCGAAGATAAGAGAAATTTGTCTGCAGTGCGACCAGTCATACCATATTTTTGAATTAATAATTTTTTTAATCTAATCCGTCAAAAAATTATCAAATCAGCCTTAGAGGTACATACAGTAGTATAATGAAAGATTTTTTTGAATTTTCATCTATTTTGAAAATAGTTTTATAATCTCTAGCTAAACTTACTATTATAGAACATAAAAAAAAAAATTGTATGCTTTGCAAAATGCTATTCTGGAAAGTATTCAATTGACATTCTCAATATGACAATCTGATAATTCCTATTATCTGTTATATTAAATCGGTTCAAGTTTATTTGTGTTCCGAAAGTGTCTAAAATTTTAACAAATGTCTTTTAACAGATAAAGGTTCAAAAATAACGAGGATTCAGCTACACTCGTTTCAAAAAGTCTCTAGAATTTTGTGATGAAAATTTTAGAGACCGGCTAATCTAAAACAATTCCTGTTATTAAAAAGAGGCTAACTGCAGCGCTCGGCTGTTGAACTAGTTGCCTATTTTTAGGAGGCTCCCAAAGTATCTTGGAAGCCTTTCACTTTTCCCTTCCCAATTCTTTTCACAAAAAAGTAGGGCTACTTTGCTTTTCTCATTGTAAAGTGAGATTGTTTTTAGTCTTTCAATCCTTTTAATTAAACTATTAAAAAATTATTTTTCAAGTTGTCGTTTCGGTCAGGGATTGTGTCTTTCTTCAGGTCTTCGAAATTATCATTTGAATTAGGTGTTTGTGCCTGAATATTTTATTAAAATCGAAAGAATGGTCTTTTCAGATATGTGTGTGAGTAGTGTGTATATTTGTTGGTATCTCAGAATAATCCTGAGAAAAAGTATTGCACTATTCACATACAAATGGGAAAATTAATAACCAGTAAAATAATGGCAAAAGATCTTTTGTTTTTACATTTAAATAAAAAACACTAATGCATTGACAAGGGGCTGGTGTAGGGGGCTAGGGTGTCGGATTCTACAAAAGAAGATCTCTGTTCAAACCCGGGCGTGCGGGATTTTTTCATTAAATAAAAATATTTATTTAATGTAAACAAATTTTCAAGCAGGCACTGGATTGGAATATTGAATCTCACCACAATAGCCCCCAGGCAACTACGAGAAGAGGGAGTTGCTGTGACATCCCGTCCATTGGAAGGGACGTAAAGAAGGTTCCCTCTCCGTGATGCATTCTTCGAAAGAAGTAGGCTACACGCCGGTGCTGAGGGAGTCCCTCCTCACACTAGGACATCCTCCATAGCATAGAAGAGGTTGGATAAAAGGAACCAGGTGGAACCGGAAATAAGGATTAGTTCACTAGATAGAAACGAACGCAGGTGGAGGAGTTAGAGATAGGAAATAACTTCACGGGGTGCCGGTAGATGGCTCCGGCCAGAGGTCGGTTGGGTTTGATGAGGTGTGTGTCTCCGTGCACGAAAGCACCTCGAGTAAATAAACGGGGATCAAATCAAGGAATTTCAAATAATAATAATGCATTGACAATTTTCAAAACCCGAAGAAAGTAAGGATTTGTGACCGAAAAGTCAACTTGAAAATAATTTTTGTATCATTAACTGCAAGCATCAACCGCTTCATCAATCTTCACTGTGATACTTTCTACTTTCTCGTATACGAAGTAGAGAAAGTATTATAATCGTCAAAAAATTCGATCTCTAGATTTTGATGATTTTCGACGTTTTAGTCGCCTTCGAATAGGAAAAAAAAATTTTGGAATTATGTCTGCCCGTATGTGTGTGTGTAACATGCCTATAGAAATGGACCATAAAGATTCTCTTTATTCTTTGTGCTACGTTCTCGGGCACACTCACCTCACACCTAGGTGATCTCAGATCGGTCTACCTGCAGCCCGTATTTCTTATCTAAAATCGTTTTACCATTTTTTTTTTTTTTTTCTAAGCATCAATGTCTTCAATTATATTTATTTTTATTCTGATTCAAATAATTTTTATTGAAATATTCAATCTATTTGATAAACCTAAAATAAAAATATAGTTTAATTGAACATTTTACGTTCGTTTAATTAACTTCCCTCACTTTGCTGTTCTATCTATAACCTACCACTGAATTCCCTTATTTATTATAAATTCCTACTTTATTTTCAATGTCCGAGATATTGTTTAAATTTGTTAATTAAACATTGGCGAATTCATTCCAAATACGTTGTCTATAATTCACGACCCGACAAAATACACAAACATTACAGTTGAGGTGTGTATTTTTTGGTTTTATTTTTTTATTTTTGTTTCTTTTTTTTTTATTTATTTTTGTTTTTGCCCAATCCGCATGTGTGCGCAATTAATTATTCACATTAAGCTAATATCATCAGCAGTTAAAAATGTACCATGTCAAATTTGGCTTGTCAGCACACGCATTTTTGGGCAGAAAAGCGTAGCCCAACGAAAACGCAACGATAATTTTAATATTATTGAGGGTTCCATTGAAATTTAAGTGCTTGCAGTTATTTTATTCTGTCAAGTTGGCCGCAAATAAATGGATGTTTGATGTTTATTTCAAGGTATAGACATGTCAATTGTCAACTGAATGGAACATTTTAAAATCGAATTTATTAGCCGCCTCTCTTATCAATTGTTTTGATGGATATAATTGATTTTCTACTTTTTTTGTATATTAAAAAAAATTAAATTTATACGTTTAAAAAAAGATGAATATATATATAAACATTTATAAATACTGGACTTTTAGATTTGAGAACAAATTTAAGTTGTAGAGTGAAAAAGAAACAACTTCCAAAAAGAATCAGGAAGGCTGGCAGTTAGAACATGCGTGTGAAATATTGAATATTATTTAATTACCAAACACTAGGAATAAAATATTCACAAAAAATTCTTTCTTTTCGTATATTAATATAGTTCATTTATCAATAAGATTGAAAAGAAAGGCTACAAAAATTTATTCCGTTTTTGTCTTCATAAAATTAGTTTTAGTTTCGTTTCACTATTTATAAAGTCTTTCCTTTATTTTATTTCATGAATTATAATTAGTATGAATTTATAAAAAATCGAAGAGGGATAAATTGAGCTTGGATTTATAAATCCAAAAATTAACAAAATACTCTACCCACCCACCATTTGATGGATTATATATAAAAGCTTATTTCATAATACAAAAAATTCAAATATAAAATCAATAAATTTTTTTTCTGTTTTGAATAAAAAGTGAAAAAAAAATTTTTTAAATAATGAGATTTAAAAATAACAGAATGGATATTATAATTTCCATAAATATGATAGTTAATTTGATGATAAAAATGGCTTTGATTATAATTTTGTATTATACGTAAAATTAGACAATTTCATGATAAATATATAAATGTCAATTTTATGAGTATTTTATAGATTTTTTAATAAAAAAAAAAAAAAATGATATGATCAAATGAATAATACTTGATTGTCCTACATCACAACTCGCGTTAAAAAAAATTAAATTCTATATTATGAAATATAGATATGTAAATTTTTAAAGGAATTGCTTGCTCTTGGGTTAACTTTGTGTTTTCAGCGATAAAATTTATTTAATTTGAGAATTCTTGCTCTGTATTTATCATATTTTATATTATGATCAACATCCTTCATCACAATATAAAATTTATTTATTTAAGTTTATATTGGCAACAAAAATTAATATAAAGTAGACATCTGTGGAATCAAAATTATTTGGCATTAAATGTCGAAAAAGATTTAAAAATTTCTAAATAGTTATTTAGTTATTATCTGACCGAAACCAGATTTCCAGCCGAAACCGAATTTCGGCTTCAATTTTATTAATAGTTTCGGCCGAAACAGAAACTTCTTTTAAACTCTTTCTTAAAATTTCACATACAAAATTAATATCATTTTACCTTTTTTTCCCCTCCTGAGGAAATCATTTGAAAAATTTTTTTTTAGGTGCGAATCTCATTCGACGTTTTTACTTTCTCTTACCTCTATATATATGTTAATATATATAGAGAGAGAAAGTATTGGATTCATGTCAAAAATTCGATGTCGAGATTTTGATGGATCTTCACGTTTTGAGGTCCCCTGAATCCAAAAAAGTGGTTTTCGCGACATGGTCTGTCTGTGTGTGTGGGTGGGTGGGTGGGTGGGTGTGTGTTCAATTTTAAGCATGAAGGAATTGAGCTATGAGGTTGAAATTTTATATTTAAGTTAAACACCCCCCGGGACCGGAAAAATAAGCTTTTAATCAAAATCGGCCAAAGAGTACTAGTACTTTACTGATGTACTTTTTCAGTTTTTTTCGATTTTCTCAAAATTTGCTCCAACGATTTTTTTTAAAATTCAAAAATCAATTATTTTTTAGATGCTCTTTCAAATGTATATTCTCATTTTGCAATTGAAATCTTCTGAAGACCACTTTACTCTTGTATTTCATAGGGAAGATAGGAGAAATGGTTGCCATGGTAACAAAATATAAATATTTTCCCATACTTATAAATTTTACATCTGAATTCAAATGTTCCGTACTGTCGGGAACTAAATATATGTCGACACAAAAAATCTATGACAACCGGTGTGACAAGCACAGAACACAACTTTCGATTACCGAAGGTAAGAGAAAGTTGTGTGCTGTGCGCCAGTCACACCAGATTTTTTTTTTAGTATACGAGTCTCCATCTTTTCAAACTCTAGTTTCGGCTGGTTTTTGGCCGAAATCGAAACTTCGGTCGGTCCTAGTTATTATGTTAACTAAGGCTGCACATTCTTAACTTTTTCATCCTTTTAACAATTTACTCAGTAATATTACTTCATCTAGAATATATACACTTAATTATTTTGACCACTTCCTTTTAAATTGATCTCGAAAGGAATTTCTTTATTGGAAGTTGAATCCCCTTTCTCTGTTAGTAGCCTACTAATGAAATTATACGACATTACAACTCCCACGTATTTTTGTCACTATATACTGTATAATGAATAAAGACATGAAAATAATTTTTTATTCAATGTTGAATCATCTTTGCAATATAGTAACTCGTTAATCTTATTTAATGAAAATGCACTCGTGACCGGTTTGGGGTCAGTGCATTTTAAGATCCCCTTTATTTCCCACGGGTCACAGCCTCCCTTTGAACCTGCCACGCGGCCAGGTTTAATAATAATTTTGATTGTAATAGGTAATGTCAATATAAAGCGCAAAGCGGAGAGAGAGAAAACACCGGTTGGGGTCGGCTATGTTATTGGTCCCTCTCTCCCTTTCTCCCTTACGGCAGCTACCTGCCCCGCGCCGTTGCCTAGCAACGCAGCTTCCTGCTCCAGCGACTGCTGCCTTCACTTGGCAGGCCTCTACCTCGGCTTGCCTCAATAATAGCTTAGCCACTGGTCAGTTGCTGGCTTTCAAGTGCTTCGGTCAAATTAATTTCACCAACTCGTATCGTATCGGGACTTTTATTCTTTTTTTTCCCTTGGCTTTCAAATATTCTTCAATCTTCATCACTTCTGAGGGATAGTCTCGAGTAAAATACAAGTTCTTTTTGATTGAATTATTCGCATCGTTTAAATTAAATTCCCCTATCTCATACTCATAGGCGTAGCCAGAAATTTTTGATGGGGGGGGGGAGAGGTTCAAGAAAATTTTTTGAAAAAAGGAAATTTTTTTAGCAAGAGTAAATTATTATATTTTACTTTCTCTTACCCTATATGAAATATAATTTGTATTATCAAGCTTAAATATCTAAGTCATGGCTTGGGTCCCATGGGGGGTTTGAACCCCAAACCCCCACCCACCGTGGCTACTACGCCTATTATGGATATATGGCATTAAAAAAATTTTTATAATTTTTTTTTATTCTTTTTTTAGACCTTCGTGAATCATCTTTGCATTTTAACTCGTCAAAATTATACCTTAACAAATCCATATCGAACTTGAAAGAAAGTCCCCCCAACTCCCCTCTCGTCTCAAAAGATGCTATTGTGGCTACATGCTGTCTTTTTATAGTTATAACAATTATCGCCTCCGGCTCTGAAGATGGCCTAGACCAGTGGCCCAAACGTCAGCCTGGAACGGCAACAATAAAAGAAATGATTTTGGCTGCCTATGTCTTGGATTTTTTTTTGACTCCTTAATAACAATTAATGTAAAAAATATTAATTTGTCTGAGAAGGTGATCACCGCCGCGAAAGCGTGGAGGTCCTGATTCAACTTCAGGAAGAACAATTTTTGCCCTATCAAACATAAACTAAATTTGTTATTTTAAATGAATTATTAATACTTTTATTTTATTTAATCCGGTCTTAGTACTTAATACTTAGGTAAGAGAGAGTAATGTGATTTGCTCTTGGTCACACCAGATTTTTTTATTTCTTACCACACATAAAATTTTATTACAATCTTGAGTAAGTTTTAACAAGTGACCAAAGTTGTACATTTGAAAAGGATGTATATTAATTATTTTAAAAATCTTGTTTGACTTTCTGTCTATATATATATTACATATATAGATAGGTAAGAGAAAGTAATAATTTTTTTTTCATCGATTGTATATATTCAATGTAAAATATTCTTTAAAAATCTATATTTAAAAAATTAATTAAACTCAAATTAGTAATACACCAGATGACGGCTTCAAAAACAGTGGTCGAAATTGTTGTATTTTTTGTATTTAATTTGTATTATTAATTACTAACTAAATAGACCACGATTAATGCCAAAAATGTCTTTAATTACTAATAATAACAATCGTGAAAGCTTAAATCATTTATTTTATTTTAATCATTGAGCTTATTACAATATTTTCTTTAATATTACAAATTTTTTATTTAGTTTTGATTAAAATTTTTTGGTGAAAGTAGTAGTTAGTCTACATCAGATTTTTTAATATTTTTGTTTTTCAAGGCCCCTTGTCTGATTATAGATATTTAATATCTATATTTTCACAAGTTATTTATTTTCCTTCTTTTCCGAGCCAATAGCAATGGCGAGGCGCCTCTCTCTCTCTCTCTCTTTCTCTCTCTGTCAAAGAGCGGCTTATATTCTGCGCGTCTCTCTTATTGTCTGTTTTTTTGCTCTGCCCTGCTTGCTCCTTGTTATTGGCGTTGCAGAGTTATTACATTCCCGGATTCAGGATGCAATATCCAGAGATCAACACATCGTCGACGCACTTGTTCAATGTTCAGAAAAAAAAACTCCCTTCAGACATTTAAATGGTTTGCTTTTTATTATTTTCTCAACAATTTATACAAAAGAGAAAGAGGAAATGAAAATCTCTCTACTTGGTGATACAAAATAAAAATTGCAAATTCTCTCCAAATTCAATTTCGTTTCCAGTATTTGTATTTTTATTAAAAATGTTATATACTGTAACTTAATTTTTAATTAATTTAGTTGTATACATTATATATAATTAATACAATGGTATGAATAAAATGATGTTTGACCGCTCAAAGGTTGCAAAGCTAAAACACACAAACACCCGAGTAAAAATGATAAAAATGAGGGATCCACACGCCCGAAGCAGGTCTGCATAGTGAACCTTTAGAGACACACGGGGATCCACACGCCCACACCAGGGTCACACATTTTTCTTCTGGTAACTTTCGATCTACTGTGGGTGTCCCTGGTGCGGGCGTGTGGATCCCTGTGTGTCTCTAAAGGTTCACTATGCAGACCTGCTTCGGGCGTGTGGATCCCTCGAATATTTTTTAAAAATTTTTACTTGGGAACTAATCGATTTTTCGAATAATAACTATTTACGGATCAGACTATACTGTAGAATCAGAAATCAGCGGCGTTATTTCAACTTTTTCTTGGGAGGGGGGGGGCAATCATTTTTTTCTTAAAATTTTCTTACAATTAGGTACTTAATTTTAGCCAAAAAAATATTTAATTTAATTAATTGTTGAATTTTAGTTGTACAGTTTATATACACTGTACTTGTAGATATATTTTGAAATATTTTATTTAAGAATAATATAAAATTTTATAAAAATCAGAGCATTTGCCCTCCCCTCTCCCCCCCCCCCCCCAAATGACGCCACTGTCAGAAATTTAATTAGTCATTTGGTTCAGGGCTTCTGGTACCTTTTGGTAGTTCAAGGGTTCGCATCCCGTCTCATGAGACAAAAATTTATTTCAAATGGATTGGACCAACCTAATTGAAATAAATAGAGACGAGGTCTAAATTTGCTCAGGGGCCCACATCTTGTGGGTACGTGGATGGCGACCACGATCTGCCCGAGCTGGGACAGGTAGTCCTTCAGTTGTTTAAATGTCTGTCTCTTCCTTCCTCTTTTCAACAGGCGCCAGACCGTGCGACGGGCCGGCCTGTCCCATTTCTTCCTGTCGTAAAAACGTATGATAGGATTGGAGTGACCGCCGACCCCGCACCGCGGGAATAATCAGGCGAGGAAAGAAGAAGAAGAAGAGAGATGAGGTCTAAATGGCCTTCGAAAAAGACCTTAAATAAATTAGAAAAAAAAAAACTTGCATTTTACTGAGCAAATACTTGCAAAAATATAAATATTTTTGATGCTTTTATTATATTGACTAGATATGCATTACTACAATTTTATTCTAAATTTCGTCCCCAAATTCAAATTAAGAACTTTAGAATTAATTCATTTTACTTATTTACAATTTTAAGTTAAATCTTGCTTGCGAGCCTGTCAAGAAGAAAAGCCAACAGCCACCGAGATATCGTCAATAATTGATCTCAGGACCTGTATAGGTGACCCAGATAAGTAAGCTGTTGAACGACAGTCGAAAGTCAGTGATACAGCGTTTTTCAAAGAATAATTTGTATATTGTAAAATTTTAGTAGCCAAAAAAATACTTTAAATTAAAAAAATATAAGCTGAATCTTGTTTTTGTTTATTCGAATTTAATAAATGATTATCTATTAATACTAACTATACAAATAAATTATAGAAATTTCATTTGTTATCTTCACTGTAAAACGCATTTGATTAATTTGAATGGAGCCGATAACTTTATCGTAACCTATAGTTAAGAATTGAATTGGAATGCGGGAGTGAATATGGGGGGAGTGAGGAGATGAAAGGGGGCGCGGCCCCCACCGGTAGTCATTAGGGCCTATCTTTGTTTGCCAGGGGGGCGCCAGGTGGGGCCCCGCCCTTCCTGTCACGTCACCAGGCCTCTGAGGAGGGTACAAATTGCGATTACAAATCTTATATAGCCTATATGTATATATAAGAAATCAATAAGAATCCAAGAATGGATAGAAAAATATTTACAATATTATAATTAAAAAAATTATATTTAAATTCTCATTTATTTTTACCAACCCTCGCAGTTTCAGGCTATATATTTTTCTTATTATATTTATTAATAAAAATGATTTTTAAAAGTAGACTTAAGGAGTACTTGAGATATTAAATGGAGAGGTTTAGACTATTTCTAGAACAAAATTAAAATAATATATACGCGGGTTTAATTTTATAAAAATTATATTGTTTTTGTATTGAAATAGCTCACTTTAATAAAAGTTTTTTGTAAGATGTATTGTAAAAAGTGGGGGCCGATTGACCAACGTCAAAGGCCGAAAAATAAAGGGAGAAAAAAAAATAGCTTTTCCAGATAAAAAATTTGTATCCAGAAATTAATAAATTTTTTAAGCATTAAATTAATTTATATCTTCTTATGTTTAATCGAAATTCTTAATACGTGTTATTATGTGATTTTGACCTTGATATTTTTGATTCCTCTCATAGTTTTAACTCTTGGAAGTCATTGATAAGCTTATTGATAACGACAACAAGCTCATTGGATAAGGAAAATTTAATTTTTTTCAAATTCAAGTGGTCGTCGTCCTCCAAAAAATTTAGAGAAGGGAGAGGAAAATCCTAATTTATAAATAATAATAATATAATAATTATAATTATATTACATAATCGAGCATCTTTTGGACATATCCGGTATGTCTTAAAGCCAGTACTAAGGCCTTTTTTGCAATAAAAAAAGTTTCAATTTATTAAATAATTTTTTCTCATTAAAATGTATTTTTTTTTTTCAAGCATTTGGCATATCTTTAGGTACCCAATCAATTCGCAATTCATACATTCAGAATCATCATCATATTTTCCATTCAGGTAAATAAAAGAAGAGGCGGCGGCAAGCTACATCCGAGAAATAAAGAAAAAAAATAAATAAATAAAATAAAATAAGAAAAGAAAATCTATACTAAACTAAATGTATTTTTATTGTTAATATTTTTTAGAGAGAATGTTTTCGATGCAGGTACCAGTATTAAAAAAATTGCATTAAAAAATAATAAGACTGTGAGTGTTTTTTATTGAATTATTAAAAAATAATGTCTGCAAAATTTGAACACATTTATAAAACAGGAACTCGTGGCCCATCGCCTTTTAACTTTGAGAATTTTCAAAATTTTCTTAAAATTAAGCATTCACTTTGTTTTCGTCCACAAAGGACTTTCACATTCTAAAAAAAACTAGAAATTTCTTATTTAGAATCTTTTATTGATTAAAATTAACTTAAATAATGCATAATTAATAGAACTAATAAGAAAAGGTAGATTTTTAATAACCCTATGTTCTTCAATTTTAATTATGCTTAAAGAGTTTGAATGTAACTTGTCAAAAAGGTCATTCAAACTATCTTTAAATTCTTGCTCGTCCTTGGGCCATAGCACAGTCAGGGTGGCTACAGAGAAATGATTTGAAATTTCCCTGATAATTCCAAGTTTTCCAGAGAATTTTTTCTATTTTTCGATGATTTAAAATTTTTATTCCTGTAATTAAGATGTCTAATGTTTCGATCAAAGTTTTTTTTTTTGATCTTTCTCTCTAAGCAGCCAAAAACCTTTCTTGTATAAATGAACTTTCTTTTTACGGTATGATAATGAGTCCAAAAAATATCGATGATGAGACGAGTAACTTTTTTCTCAATCACTGATATCTGACGCTGAGAAAAAAAAATACTTTTTTATGAAAATTTTCTTTATACAAGCATATATATTGAAAATTCTTAAGGGAATATAATCTTGTCTCAAGAAATCGTTAAATTGTTTGAAATTAATTTTATTTACTTCAAATAAAGCCATTTTTTGTGCAATAACAAAAACATTGATGTTCTTTTTTAAAGAAAATTAATGATTAATAACAATAAAAAAAAAATAATTTGATATAGCTTTAGAAGGCGCTATAAATTTCCCTGATGCTTTTCAAAATTCACTGATATTTCTATGATAATTCCAAGTTTTTAAGGTTTTCCAGGTCTGTAGCCACCCTGACAGTGGTAGATTATTATCCGCCTCTTGTGCTAGGGGTTTATATAATATCCCGTGGGCTAATTAGAATAGAATAAAGACATGCGCCTTGAATTCTGATCTCTAAAAATAGATAGATTCAATTGTTTCATCTGTCAAAGTTCCTCCGCATAAATCTGTTCATATTTCTTTTTCATTTCATAATTATTTGTCAATCGTATTTTTCAGGATGATTATATAAAATTTTATTTAACAAATGTGTGAATAGTATAATATTTTGTGTTTATTAAATTATTAGGAGAATTTTTAATTATAGACGACATTTTTGTATTAAATATTTATTAAAAATATATAAATACTGTACGAGTAGGCTATAGTATTTTCTTAAATATGATCGATTAATGCCAAAAATTTATTCCTAATAAAAACAAACATAAATCATTTAATATTAAATTTTCATAATAATCGATGTTAGTAAATTAATTTCAAATTTTTTTTAGAAATATTCTAACATTATAGGCACATACATTTAATAGATCGTGAATAGTAATAATAAAGGTATTCTTGCAGCCCATCTATTTTCACCTCACCGTTTAATTGGATTCAATTGAATTGGTTGCTCTTCTAATTGTATTCTCTACAATTGGTGGCTTCTCTATTTTGATTTCATTTCATTCAATTAGATTCACCTGTCTCTGTTGATATTCGTCTCCATTCTTCAATTATGTTAAACGGTTATGTTTAGTTTCACTTTATATAGAGTAGTGTGAGAAGGGGGGTTTTGTACGGGTTAGAAAGGGGTGGGGGGGGATTATATACCGGGACGGTAATTGTAACATGTTCTGGTTTGTGCTGGACAAGATGCTTTAAAGTGAGTGTCGACGACGAATTGAGCATTAAGTTGACTGATCCCTCAACAAATTGGACTAAATGGAATGAAATTGAGTGGATCTCAGGTTTATTTATCCCTCCCTCCCCCCCTAACCCCCACAGTAGCCCTCCTACCCAAGACTCGTCTCCTTTTTTTGCCCTTTATGACGCCGAAGGGTGAGGGCAGGTCATTCTCGAGTAAAGCCCACCAAATAGAAAAACTTTTAGCCAATCTGGCTTTTCATTCCTTTGGGTATTCCCTCCATCTCTCCCGCCTTTTTTTCTTCTCTCACTTACTAACACAACATATCAACGCATTCACATACATGAATAAACTCTTATTGCCGGATCGTTTTTTTTTTTCTTCTTTTAAAGTGTCACAATTTTTCAAATATCAAAAAAACTTCATTAAATAAAAACTTTAAAAATCTTCATTTATAATTTATAAAAAAAAAAATCAAAACTAGGTTGATAAAGTTTTTTTTTTTTTTTGAAAAATAAATCTCTTCTTTAAGGAAACTACAGTATTTTATGACTAACTTATTTCAATTGATATATACGGTATTAATAATATTATTGTAGTTATTGAAGAGAGAAAAAAAACAAAAAGCAGCCAATGTAGTTTCTTTATTGAGATCAGCCCATCTCTAACGTTTCGGTCCTAGGTTTGGCCATCATCAGAGCTAAAAATATACATTTAATGAAGATCAAAACAGTTTACAAGTAATTTGTTGAATATGGAAGAGGATGCCGCCTCTATTTAGTAGTCTAATAAAACACCTTTTATCGGAACATTTCGACTGGGATTATAAGCGTGCTCTTCGTGGTATTACTAGTGGGTATTTTAAGTAAAATTATATTCACTTGACATCGAATGCAAATAGCTTGTATTAATATAAATAACAACTCTATTTTATTGTATAAAATATTTGGAAATGATCTTTGAAAGCTGAAGATGACAGGGTTGATCCGGGCCGAAATATTCCAATAAATAGTGTTTATTTTTTTCTTTTTCTTTTTGTATGAGCAATGAGACTCAATATGTACTATTTGTTAAATACTCTTATTATTAATTAAAATATATTTGTAGTTATATCCACTAATTGGAAGTTTAATCCTGTTGGATAGCCCATTTTTCTTGGAAATAAAATAAATAAATAAATAAAAAAATTAAAAATTAAATAGAGGCTCAATTAATTGGCTGCATCATCTTCCCTATTCAACATATCAGCTACAGCTACGTTCCATTATTCAATATATTTATAATGATATAATAGTTATTAAGTGATTTGTATAAAACCAAAAAACAGAATACCTGGGGCTGCGTCAAAAAGGCATAAGCTTATATTCTTTTTGCTGCCTGTGTAAAAATAAATGCCTTTTTGACACAGCCCCAGGTTTTCTGTTTTTATACAAATCACTTTACAACTATTATAATTATAAATATATACAAAAGCCTGTAAATTTTTTTTAATCTTCATTAAATTAAGCTCTGATGATGGTCCAAACTTAGGACAGAAACGTTAGCGGTGGGCTGAACTCAATAAAGAAACTACATTGGCTGCATTTTCTTTTTTTTTTTTTACTTCCTCTTACCCTATATATGAAATATATATGTATTTCTTCTTCAACATCTACTAGACAGCCATACATCCCCCTGTTACAATATTATTGTATTACAAGAAGGGTTAAATTAAGGTCTTCTCTCAAAATTTTGTATATAAAACGTGTAGAACTCTCCGTTGCGCTTTCAAGATCCGCCCCTATATGCAAATTAATATTTTTTTAAGACTTCGGAATAACAGAGTTTCATGGCGTGACCTACCTATCCTATCTCCGAAAAATTAAAAAAGTAGGCGTAACAAATATTAATGTCATTTTATTTAGAAATTCCTATTTTTTTTACTAAAAAAGTATTTTTTTTTTTTATTATTTATTACGTTATGGCATAAAATATATATATTATTTTAAAAAAATATACATTTTTTGATCAAGACTCTCTATATATTCGTTGATGGAATTTCGAATTCCAATACGAGTCCGGTGGGTGGGGGTGGGGTGAGAGATTCTGCATTTACTGCATAACGCACTGTAGCCACAAGCATCCCATGAAACATTCATCAAATGTGGACAGATGCACGTCGCCTATACAAAAACACGTTTTAATGATACTTTTAACCACACAACGGTGATTTATTTTTATGCCGGGGGAGAGAGAGAGAGAGCGAATGGGTGGGTGGGGCTGACATTTTAGTTTTATTTTAAACAGTCCAAGCGTAAGAGAATGCGGGAATATTTATATAAAAAGCTTCTCTCTAATTTATATTTTGTTATTTTCACTAATTAGTATTAAAATGTTTCCAATTAGTGTAAATAATAATAAATTTTATTTGAAGAAGACCTAACTAAATTGTGAATTGATGGGGAATTTGTTAATAATGAAAAGTATTGTTTATTTAAGAAGTTTTAAAATGAATTTCATTCTTTTACAAAGCGTTACAAAAATGTATTCGAGAAATTGGCATGTCTGCATTTTTAACTGTCATATTTCGCCCACGGGGCTTGGAGTAGTTGGTAGCGTGTCTACCTTCTATACCGAACGTCGCGGGTTCGGACCCCAGGCAGTCGATAATTTTATTTAAGGCATTTGGATACCAAATGACTTAAATAAAAATGCCTGGACCCCAATATGTATAATACTCATTAACGGATATCGGTTAAAGTCTAAATGGCCTAGTTGCCGAGAAGACTGTGTGAATGAGTGTGTGAATGTGAGTGTGAATGAGAAAAATGTGAATGTTTTTTTAACAAAAAAAAAAAACTGTCATATTTCATAATCAATAAATCTCTGACTGTACTCAGGAGAGCTGTAGCCAGGGAGGGGAAGATGGAGTTCCAAACCCCCACCTCCCAAAATTCAGCAAAATTATAAACACAGAGAAATATATTAAGAGAAACATAAGCTTAAAATTTTAAATAGTTTACAATTAGGAATTATAAAAAAAAAAAACATTTTATACATATTCTTATTCATTTGAGAGAGGAGGAATTACCTGTCTGACCATCTGAACCTCTTCTCCTCGGCCCCAAAAAATCTATGGTCATATAGACGCTGAGGATATTTTTCTAAATTAACTTTAAAGTATTTTCATCAAACGAACTCCTTAGCATAGTAGGTGTGTGTCTACCACTGTGTCACGGCTCAGGGAGACTGATTCGATTGTTTACCGTTATTTTCTTTAAAAAATAATCAAGCCCCTCGAGCTTGGAATATTTGGTAGCGTGCTAACCTTCTATACCGAAGGTCGCGGGTTCGGATCCCAGGCAGTCCGATGATTTTATTTTAAGCCGTTTGGATACCAAATGACTTAAATAGAAATGCCTGGACCCCCCAATAGATATTATCATATATAACGGTTATCGTCAAAAGTCTTATATGGCCTAAGTTGCCGAAAAGACTGTGTGCATGTGTGTGTGAATGTGAGTGTAGGAAAAAAGTGTGTTTAAAAAAAAATAATCAATTGTCAAAAAAACATCGTTTATTTATAAACAATGCCCTTAGTCCAGAGCACAGTGGTAGAATATCCGCCTCTTGTGCTAGGAGTCAAGGGTTCTCATCGACAAAAATTTATTTCAATTTAATTGGTTACCATCAATCAACAATCGATTATTTACAATTTTTTTTGACAATCTATTATTTTTTCCATAACAGAATACACAATTTTTTGCCCTCGGGCTTAGTGTAGTTGGCAGCGTGCTTGTCTTCTAGACCAAGGGTCGCGGGTTCCGATCACAGGCAGTCCGATGAATTTATTTAAGCCATTTCAATACCAAATGGCTTAAATAAAAATGCCTGAACCCCAAAGATATATATTATAAAAAAACTAGTATTGTTAAAAGTCTTATATGGCCTGAGTTGCCGAGAAGGGGGTGTGTATGTGTGTGTGAGTGTGAGTGTGAATGAGAAAAAAGTGATTGGTTAAAAAAAAACTTTTTTTTTTTATTTTAAGGTCTTTTTCGGCATCGAAGGCCATTTAGACTGCGCTTTTTGCCGCATGAGACGAGATGTGAATTCTTGACTCCTAGCACAAATGGCAAATCGAATACCCCTTAAACTCATTAGGAATGGAAGCAATAATTTGTTATCAAATGCTACAGTCTTTTTCTTTAAATTTTATTAAGATTTATAACAATATCCACTAATAACCTTTGAATATAATGAGGGCTCGACTGGATTTTGTTTCTAAGTATCTCGTCTAAATAAGTGAATAGATAATTTTATCCAATTAAATAAAAGGCAACTTTTTTCTTCACAACAGCGAATTCGTTGCTTAAATTTTTACTAGAAAATTATATCAGGGAATAATTTTATTATTTTAATAAACAATTATTTTTTTTATCTCGCACTTCTGATTTAAATTTTAATTGCGAAATAAATTTTACATGTTATTTTCAATTCTATCTTTATGAAGGGAATCATATAAATTTTAAAGCGCTTTTTCCGCCTCTTTTTATATATGTCCCTAAATATAATGCTCTCATAAAAAAATAAGAGTGGAATTTTATAGATATTACAACGCGAATGAAACGTTTCCATGCAAAATTTAATAATTTAACTATTCTATTATTACCTCTCTCTAATATCAACATCGTCTTGAACATAGAAGAAATGGCCATTGGGTCATTTTCAGCTCGTTTTTGGCTCCTAGTCGTTTTATACCCGGGCACAGCTTAAGTGGCTATAGAAATATTAACTTTATTGTCTGCGAGAGGGCAAGTCAAGTGTTTCGCCATTTTGGTTGATTTACAGCAATTAGCTCTTTGCATGGCGACCTAATGAATTGATTGCCTTTGCGAATTAAGCGGGGCTAATCTGCAACCCGCAAGACCATTGTCCAGTTGCTCAATGGGCCCCAAAAAGGTTTCATTTATTGCCGGATTAAAAAAAGTACCAAGTCGCCATATAAACATCCGAGCAGAAACATTTATTTCCCAGAAATAATCTTATTATTATTATTATTATTATCATCATAAGATCAAGTAGGTTTGGATTTTTATAAAAGGGTTAAGGGATTTTAGTAAAATAAAAATGTGGGATAAAATTTTAGATTTATAATTTATTTATTTGCTTTGTCTTACTAGTGGTTGGATTTTTAGGTTTTTACTTTCTCTTATTTTAGTTATAACTAAGCATTTTATTTATTTAAGGAAAATAAATGCAAAATATGGGATGTAAAATGCAACAAGAAATTTCTCGGGTATGGTGAGGCTGAAATCGACGATACGAATAATAACAGTTGGCAGCAGGCAGGAAGAAGTACTCTCTATATCAACGAAACTCCCAAATTTACGACGTTTCGGTTCAAATTTATTTGAACATCATCAGGTATTAGAGTTGTTTTATTTGAATATATTATAAATGTAATTTTTCATTTGAGGAAGACTTGTTAATTTTTTTTTTTTTTTTTTTTTTTTTTAAACATTCACACTCACACTCACACACACATTCACACAGTCTTTTCGGCAACTTAGGCCATTTAAGACTTTGACGATAACCGTTGTAAGTATAATATATATATTGTGGGGTCAGGCATTTCTATTTAAGCCATCTGGTATCCAAATGGCTTAAATAAAATCATCGGACTGCCTGGGTCCGAACCCGCGACGTTTGGTATAGGAGGTAGGCACGCTACCTACTACGCCAATAAAAATTTTGAAAATACAAATCTTGCTAACTGGCAATCACAGGGCATAGAAGTAATCAATATTTCGTTTTTTTAAAATTTAACAAGTTTTCGTCAACATACGATGAAATATTAAACATTTATAATATATTCACATTGATAACTTCCTAATATCTAATGATGATCAAATAAATTTGGACCGAAACGTCGTACACTTGGGAGTTTCATTGATGTAGAGATTACTTCTTCCTGACTGCCACCTTTTGTCATTACTCGAACTGCAATAAGAAAATTTTTTAAATACATTCAATAAACATGCATGCAATTTAAATACGAAAGATGTGCAATAAAAATAAATATGTATGTAAATTGATGAAAAATAATATAGGATATTCAGGTCTATTCTCCAATCGGATGCTGGGTTGGCGGACCTCCTTTTTCCCTCCAAACTTATCATGCGTTTTTCCGACCGGAAGAAATAGGACAGGCCGGCTCGTCGCACTGTCTGCCTGACTCAGACATCCAAAGAACTAACGGACTCCCTCCCTGTCTCAGCTCGGGCAGCTCGTGGTCTCCATCCACGTTCCCACAAGATGTGGGGGAGCCCTGAGCGAACTCGTAGATATATTTTGAAATATTTTATTTAGATAATCTCAAATTTTAAATAATTCAGAGCCCTTGGGGGAGGGGTCTCTGTCCTCCCTCCCAAATGACGCCCCTGATCATTAAATAGAGGTTCAATTATTGGCTGCATCCTCTTCCTTTATTCAATATAACAGCTACAGTCTCGATCTACTATTGGAATAATAATAGGCCTAAATCAGGGATACTTTTTGGGATCGCATCATTCACTTGCCAACCAACCAGCACATTATTGGTCCCATTTGAGAATTTAGATTGTTATGATAAACTTCAAAACTTTTTCAAAAGTGGACTTGCCTCCGCTTTTAAAATACAATGCTCTATATATTATTATCTATGAGACAATACAATTGACAGTGCAATTTAACTTCTAGACATTATTCTGCTTCTGAAAAATTCTTAATCAGTATTATAAGTCGGTAAATTAAAAACACGAGGAAACTTTTTTTGTTTCCTTTTCCAGTATGGCTATAATATTCATCTTCCCTCAATAAAATATGGAATAAATAGTTATCTTCCTCTCAAAGAAAATTAATGTTTTATTTATTTTGTTTTTATTTATCATATAAGTTTTAACACTCTAATTAAAGCTAAACTCTCTATTAGGTTGGAAATTAAAACAAGTATAAATAGCGATATATTTTCGTTTTTATCTCCGTTGTGCCTATCGAGTTTGTATCTATGTGAGTGAGAATGGTGTCCAGTAGGTCATTTATTGTCTGAGATTGCGTCGTTTGACGATTTTTTTTAATATTTGCGCCTAACTGTTATTGCATCGGTTACTCTTGGTTTAATCTGCGAATAGTCCGGGAGTTGGGATCTAATTCCCCATTTTAGGGGTGGAATCCTGAATCGTGAAGCGTTCGCTCCCAGATTCCCAAACCCTATGCACCCTCAATTTATTTCATTCCCTTTGCTATAGCGTTCGATTAGAGAAAACATCTTGTTTCCGTGATACAATCAACCGTCCTTAAAAAATTTAAATAGAAATTTAGCTAGAAAGAATTACACTATGTATGTAAATAATAGAAAAAATGTTGGTTTTAATTTATTAAAAAATCTGGTGTGACTGGCGCACAGCACACAACTTTCTCTTACCTTCGGTAATCGAAAGTTGTGTACTGTGCTTGTCACACCAGATTTTTTGTGTCGACATATATTTAGTTTCCGCCAATATATTAGAAATTTAAGATGTCAAAATTTATAAATATGGGAAAATATTTATATTTTGTTACCATGGCAACCATTTCTCCTATCTTTCCCATGAAGCACAAGAGTAAAGTGTGCTTCAAACAATTTTGAGGGCAAAACGAGAATATACATTTGAAAGAGCATCTAAAAAATAATTGATTTTTGAATTTTAATCAAAATCGTTAGAGCGAATTTTGAGAAAATCGAAAAAAACTGAAAAAGTACATCAGTAAAGTACTAGTACTCCTTGGCCGATTTTGATTAAAAGCTTATTTTTCCGGTCCCGGGAGGTATTTAACTTAAATATAAAATTTCAACCTCCTAGCTCAATTCCTTCATGCTTAAAATTGAACACACACACACCCACCCACACACCCACCCACCCACAGACAGACCATGTCGCGAAAACCACTTTTTTGGATTCAGGGGACCACAAAACGTGAAGATCCATCAAAATCTCGACATCGAATTTTTGACATGAATCCAATACTTTCTCTCTATATATATATTACATATATACATAGGTAAGAGAAAGTAAAAAGTAAATTAGTCTTAATTAATTTATTAGAAAATGAAAGAAGAGGGTTGTGATTGGTTAATGCAAAGTACTAGTACTCTTTGGCCGATTTTTTTCAAAAGCTTCGTATCACGTGCCAGGGATGTGACTAATTTAAATATAAAATTTCAACCTCCTAGCTCTTTTCGTTCTTGAGATATTTTGTTCACAGACAGACCATCTCGCGAAAACCACTTTTTTAGACTCAGGGGACCTCAAAACGTGTATATCCATCAAAATCTTGACATCGAAGTAAAAAGGTTAAAAAGGGTCGTTCGGCCTAGTGTCTGCTATGAAAAAAGGTAGATCTCACACAGACAAGGAAGTTTTAGTGTGCGTGTGCCATTTGGGCTGCCTAACTACCGGGCTTTATTAGTCTCAATACTATTGCAAAAGATGGCACAGCAAAAAAGAAGCCTGGTTGCCAAACTTGTCATAAATCTTATTGCATAAAGGTCCGTGGACATGTTCTTAAAAACGGCCCGAATTAATTAATGTACGTAGGCTAATTAAATTTTTTTAGTTTTTATTCTTTTAATTGTCTCTATTTGAAATTTATTATTCGTATTCCCACTAATCGAGTTTATAATAACCCACCAAAACTTCGAAGTTTTTTTAGCCAGAGTTAGACATAAGTTTTAGCTGAAGGTATTTCAATTAAGAAAGGATAAAGTGACGTTAAAATCAGTGGTATACTCAGCGCCACAAGTGCCTGATGTGTTTGAGATCCCTCTCGAACTCTCCTTTTGGAGGGGTTTTTTTAAAAATTTTTTTTTCTTTTTTTTTAAAAAAAAAAAAAAATAAATTTTTTATTTTAAAAAAATTGGTTTGGTTTTATTTCCTTCCTTCACAAAAGGGTGGTGGGGGGGCCTGGGGGGGGGTTTGGGGGGGAAGTTTTTGATTTTTTTTTTTTTTTTATTTTTTTATTAAATTTAAAATAAGTTGAATAGGGAGAGGATGCAGCCAATTAATTGAGCCTTTATTTAGTAATAAACACTCTTTGTTGGAACGTTTCGGCCGGGATCAACCCTGCCATCTTCACCCATCAAATAGGATATTCAAATTTTTTTTACAAACAATAGAGTTATTATTTATATTAATACAAGTTATTTGCATTCTATGTCAAGTCCAGAAGTTATGTTCACCTATATTATTAAATCGGAGGCTTTTATTTTTGGCTGCACCTGTTCCTTCTCCTGTCTAAATAGAGGCTCAATTAATTGGCTGCATCCTCTTCCCTATTCAACATATCAGCTACAGCCATGTTGCACTATTCAATTAAATTTATGAAATTCAAGAAGATTCAAGCAAAATTTGAAATAACAAAGACGAGTTTGTCTCTCCGTCTTGCTTTCTTGCTTTGACTATATTATAAAATTGTAACAAAAATAAATCACTTGACTAAATGTAAAAACTATGTTATTTCAAATCAGGAATTAAAAAAATGTCTCTTTATATTGGTACATTAGGAACTTAGGTTTATATTATTCATGGAAATACTTTTTAGGAGCCTCTTTTGTAATTACCAGCCGAGCTTGTTATCATTTTGAAAATTTCATGTCCATTATTTGAGAGTATTTTTAATCTTGTCTCTATGCATTTTTGTGGCTTTATCTTTTCATTAATAGAAGAGTCCGTCAGGAAGTGATTCTCTTTCCATGTCCTAACAAGGCACAATATTCTATCATCGCATCTGCTGCTCTTCCTCATCCATGGTTAGCAGCCTCGTCATTAATTCACATCCTAAATAGCCAGGCTCGATTTTTCGGTTTATTTTTCGACCATGTTAATTAGCTTAATTGTTCAAAAAGTGATACTTTTTCCCATCAGAAAAAATATATTTGCTGCTTTTATATTATCTATCTGTATGATAAATGTAAATGTAAAGTGGAAATTTTTTGCATACAATTATTACATTTTTTTTTTATTTTAAATAGAAATAATAAATAAAAACAATCATTTGTTAAGTTAATATTGAAATATTCTCATTAAAGTTAATGTTTCTCTCTTTTATAAATAAAATATTTTACAATTTTGCTAGCATTATTATTACTTTAGAAAAAAATATTCATGCTCTAGTAGTTGAATTAAATTAAATTTCTTCTATCTAAACGTTTAAATAGGAAATATGATGTGGCTAAAGTTATTACATTTCAACTTTTTAATAATAATTCTTTTATCTAATAGTTTTTAATAAAAATATTTTGTTAGTATAAATATAATAATATAGAGCAGTGGTTTCCAAACTTTATGTTATAAGGCCTCCCTTAAAAATATTTAATCATATGACGGCTCCCTCCTCCCTCATTTTGTAAAATAATACAAAAACAAAAATTTTTAATGCTAAAAATATTAAGGCGGAGTTAAAAAAAATTCCAAGACATATGGAGCCAAAATTATTTATTCTTCTTAATTTTGAATGAAAAATGAAATTAAAATTTCATTTATTCTCGCATCCGGCTCTGAAGATGTTCTAGAACAGTGGCCGAAACGTCACAAATAAGAGAAATAATTATTATAATATATTATTGCAATATAATAATGACTTGGAATTTTTTTTGACTCCGCGTTAATAATACTTTCATCCAGAGATATACCTCACAATAAATTTATATAAAAATATTTTTTTATTTATTCCTATTTACAATGTTAGTTTGATAAAACTAGCAATCATTTAGAACAGCGGCTCCCAACCCGTGGGCCGCGGCCCAGTTGTGGGCCGCAAGCTGATTGGAACTGGGCCGCGGACTTCTAAGAAAAGATAAAAATTATATATATTTATATAAAATTATATATATACACTGGGCCTCAGGGTTTTTTTTTACGGAAAAAGTGGGCCGCACATCAAAAAAGGTTGGGAACCACTGATTTAGAAAATTGCTCGCTGTCGCTAATATTCGCGCCTCCCCTTAGGCTAGTCCGCACCTCCCTAGGGAGGCGCGCCTCACAGTGGAAAACGCTGATATAAACGTTGTCAACAGAATTTATCATTTAAAATGAATTTATAATGAAATAAAAAAAAAGCCGGAGGTTGTCTGAGAAAGTCGGAGGATTGGCAGCATGGGTCTATGTATTATTCAAAATGTTCAAATATCAGACTTCTGGTTGGTGATTAACAGTCTTGTTTCTTTAGGCCATCATCAGAGGTTCATCACTGATAAAATAAAGATCTTTCAGGTCTTTTAACAATGTTTCAAATTTCATAAATAAATTTAATACATAGGTCCTATTTAAAAGAAACATGTTCTATTAGTATTCAAAATTATGCAATTTTAATACTGTATTATTATTTGAAAGTAAATATGCTTTCAATTTAAATGGTTTCTATCAATAAAATAATTAAATTTTGAAATATCTCCTCCAAATACTCTCCCCCTCTTTATACAGTCCTTCAAATAAATAGTTATATACGGAACTGATAATAATTTAGTTATTAATAGTTAAACTAGTAGCTCTCTAAAATAAGCCTATCATATAAATAGTGAATACAATACTCTAATTATGTTAAATGTTTAATCATTCGCATTTGAATACCATAAGCTTAGAAATGAAAATTTTGCTCAAACCTTTGGCTAATTTAATATAAATGAAAGCATTCCTCTGATTTCGGATAAAATAGCAATAGTTTATGTTCGTGAAACCAAGTAATATTGAGAGGGGCAAAATAGGGGATTAATTTATTTTCATTATCTTTTAAAATTAATAAATAAAAAAAAATTTCAATATGTGGAAGAATGTCTGGACCCCATATATGTATATTAAATCAATAACGGTTATCGTAAATGTCTTATATGGCCTGAGTTGCCGAAAAGACAATGTGAATGTGTGTGTGAGTGTGAATGAGAAAAAAGTGTGAATGTTTAAAAAAAAAAATACTTTCTCTCTATATATATATTACATATATACATAGGTAAGAGAAAGTAAAAAAATGCGGGGTCGGCGGTTCATGGGAAGGAAAAGAACAGGCCGGTCAGTCGCACGGTCTGACGCCTGTTGAAAATATAGAAGGGAAGAGACTGGCATGCAAAGAACAGAAGTACTGCCAGTCCCAGCTAGGGCAGCTCGTGGTCGCCATCCACGTACCCACAGGATGTGGGTCCCTGAGCTATTGTGGAAGATTTTTATATAGTCTATTAATATATATATATATAAAAATTTATGATAGATCAAGTCGCTTTAAAAGTTTCCAATCTCTCGGGCTTGGTGTAGTTGGTAGCGCGCCTGCCTTCTATTTCAAGGGTCGCGGGTTTAGATCCCAGGCAGTCCGATGATTTTATTTATTATTTTATTTAAGTCACTTCCCATGACGGTACTGTTACCTAACTTAAATATAATATTTCAATCTCCTAGCTCCTTTAGTTCTTGAGATATTATGTTCACAGACAGACCATGTTGCGAAAATCACTTTTTTGGATTCAAGGGACCTCAAAACGTGTATATCCATCAAAATCTCGACATCGAATTTTTGACATGAATCCAATACTTTCTCTCTATATATATTAACATATATATATATATAGGTAAGAGAAAATAAAAACATAGTGTAGACTACTCCATGGAAATTTCAACTTATGTTTTTCTTTCAACTTGTATTTCAAATTGTATCAATTTGCTAAATATTATAAGAAAAATTGAAATATCTCACCTAGGAAATTTTTTTTTAACAAAACGCTTTATTGATAAGGAGCTATTCGCAGCTATCATAAGATGGCCATCAAATAAATGCATTTATCGATGATCGGGCCTGAAGGGCAAAGGGAAGCCAAATCAAGTTTTAGGATTATCTTCAGCCGTGTTAAACGCTCATATGCCCATAAAGCCATGTAGGCTAAGCTATTTACAAATGATTACTTGGGCTGTAAAAGCCGCACGACGACTCGACACAGGAGGGTGTGAGGAGGGTCCACGAAGGCATCTATGGCCCAATAAATTGTAATGTGGAGTTTTGTAAAGCTGGCTCTGGAATAAAAGGGAACGGAGGCAAAACGGGCCATTTGTATGATCCGCGGGCTCCGTCGCAATCCTCGTCCCCTTTGAACCGGGCGAAACCCTCCTCTTACTATGGCCGAGGGGGTGGCTTTGGTTTCGATGGAATTGTGAGCAATGACACCCAGCCCCAGCCAACCCAAAAACGGCTCAATATATTTCTTCAAGCTAATGCTAGATTCAACTCTCATCTCATAAGACTCAATTAGAAATGCATTAAGAAATATTATTGGAAGATATAAAAAAAAAATAAATAAAATAAATATCTCATTTAATAGCCTATTGTTACCTCTTGCCCAGGATATTAGACTTCAACAAGCAGAGAAAAAATAATTTACTAACAATAAATAGTAAACATTTTGAATAGGCATATTTTAATATTATTGTATCCTACTTACAAGATGTATTTTATTATCATATAAAAAAGAAGGAAATATTTTTCCTATGATGGTTGTTAGTGAACACGATTCAACAATAAAATCTTTAAAATAGGTAGTATATTTTTATTGGTCATTTACTTCAATTTATTTGATTCAATTAAGAAACTATCCAGTAAATATTTGAAAAATAATCATCTACACCTTTTAAGAAGTAAGTTTTTTTTGTTAAGTATCGATCCTGACTCGAGAAACAGCAAGAAAAATATCCTGAATGCCGTCAAAAATTCATTAAGCAGTACCCAGCCTGGAGTACTTCAAAAATAAGTCAACACATTACCAACATGTAAAATGAAAACCGACAAAAGATCTATGTTTGTATACCATAAAAAATACGGGGTTGGAAGCAGGCGCCCCGCCGGAACGAATTTGAATCAGGGGGGCAAAAAAATTTTTTTAGAAAATTAAAATAATTTAATATGTTCAAATAGTATAAAACAAAAACAAATCTACTATAAAACTTTAAAAATTTTAAATAAAATCACAATTTTAATAAAATTAAAATTTTAAAAAATTTGCTAGTGATTTTATCAAAAATTTTTGGAAAAAATTTGAAAAAAATGAATTTCTTACTCTTTTAATTTTTTTTAATTTAGAAGATTTTATTTTTCAAAAGTAAAAATATATCATTTTTAAAAATAAATGAAATAAAAAGAAGAAATTTTGCCCCCCTCTGCCCCCCCCTGTAGGATGCCAGGGGGGCAATTACCTGCCCCCCCCCAGTGAGGTTGGAAGCAACCCACTGCCCAGTCTTCAGAATTAAAAAATCTCTCAAGACTAATATCACTTGGAGTTCAGGAGACGTTTATTATTATAATATTACTTATTCAAATTCTAATGACTAGATAGAAAATTCACTAATACTAGCCTCTGATTAAATCAACCATGTATAAATAATGTAACGGGATGCGAACCCTTGACCGTTAGCACCAGAAATATTATTTTTTTAAACTATTTTCAATTTTTTTTTTTTTTTTATGTTTCAATATGTAGACTATAGCCTATAGTCGATTTAAGCGTTTAATGAGAAATTAAAAACGCTAGATAATAAGATTCAATGATTTATTAAATATTGACATTTGACATTTTTAAAACAGAATAAGTATAACATATTTCGAATCTGTTATCTATGAATATTGTAATTTATAAAGTATGAAAACTACATAATACCTGAAAATGTAATTATCACTAGAAGTGGCCAAATGGTGATCAGGTAGAGGTGTTCAAGTTGAAATACTTTTTTTCTTTATTAAATAGCTTCCATTTAATAAAGGGAAAAATAAAGAAAAAAAATATTTCGACACTTTTGTCTGATCTTCAAAAATTATTTCGCAACTGTCGAAATGAGTATTAAATGTTAAAAATATTAATTTTTAATAAATCATTGAAACTTATGTCGGGGTGTTTTTAATTTCCTATAAATATATAATATTTCAACTAAACATACAGTTAATATTTCAAATCTTATATGCATATATCTATTTTGATCTAAAGAATAAATTAATTAATTGTTATTAATAATTTTTATTAATTCTATTCGACTCTACCTAAAAAAATAGGCCTAAATTTATGCTATATCCATAATATAAAAAGGTGATGTTTAATTTTTCCCCTTTATTGTCGGCTTTTAAGAGGAAAAATACACGAAGAAGATGAATTCTAAATACAATATGCAAGTGAATAGAATAAATACAATTGTTTGTAGTATTTTTGCTAATCATTGCTGTTAATGGGAAGATGTCTGGTTATTGGACAGCCACGTGCAGGGGTCGGAAGGCCGGCTGATGGGCCCCTAATTGGAGCCCACGCCCCTCTGCCCGAAACACACACACATATGCCCTTTCGAAATAAAATGCCTTTTTTGCGCTTTAATTAATGATTATTGTTTAGGATTGAAAATGAAATGGTGTCAGGCGGGTGTTAAAAAAGAGAGGCTCATGTTTATTTAACTATTAATGCACCGGAGGATTCCTTTTAATATGTCACAGATTTTAAGTTTTTTTATATGACGTTAGAATAATAGAGTTTTTTTTTTTTGTAAGAGTTGAAAGGGATTAGTTTTTATTTATTTTTTAATTAATATTTTAAAATCTAGTAAAATTAACTTGAAATAAAATAGGTTATCATGGAAAACTTTGTTTTTTTGATAAACTGCTGAACAACACAGCCAGTGGCATAGCGAGCTTAACTTGCGCCCGGGGCACAATACATTTTTAGCGCCCCCCCCCCCCCATTCGAAAACCATATAATATTATATGTAAAATATACAAAATTATTATATTACACTGGCACTAAATTTAAAATATATTTTCCAGGAATCAATTATAATAAAAATAAAAATTATCCAGCAATTTTTTGTTTTGCGGACCATTTGGCGCCCCTTTGTGAGTAGCGCCCGGGGCATGATGACCCCCCCTTGTCCCACCCCCCTCGCTGCGCGACTGAACACAGCGCACAGCAACTATTGAGGTATTTTTTGAATGAGGTCATTGGAGGCGCTCTCTTATGAAATTTGTAGCCTAATGAAAGAAAAAAAAATGTTATTAATAAAATATTATATAGATATTAATTTTTAAGTGGAAAAAGAAAGAAAATAAAAAAAAATCCGGTGTGACTGATCGCACAGCACACAAATTTCTCTTGCCTTCAGTAATCAAAAGTTGAGTTCTGTGCTTGTCACACCAGATTATTTTGTGTCCAGATATATTTAATTTCGGTGATAAGTATATTAAACTTCAAGATGTAAAATTTATAAGTATGAGAAAATATTTATATTCTGTTACCACGGCAACCATTTCTGCTATCTTTCCTATGAAGTTCAAGAGTAAAGTGATCTTCAGAAGATTTTAATGGTAAAATGAGAATATACATTTTAAAGAGCATCTAAAAAATAATTGATTTTGGAATTTTAATCAAAATCTTTGGAGCGAATTTTGAGAAAATCGAAAAAAACTGAAAATGTGCATCATTAAAGTACTAGTCCTCTTTGGCCGATTTTGTTAGATTTTTCACGATAATAATACTTCCCCTTATATTTAAAATAATCATTTAAAATATTAAAAGAACCATATTGGTAATGGGATAATTTACTAGCCATATTTATATTCTTTAAAAATACTCACCTTCCTAATTAACGACGATGAAGAAAATAAAAATGCTTCGAAGATATGATAGCCTTTAAAATCAGTCATATTTCTAGCGTTTATGATTTGAGTAAAGAGTTGAAACAATAATCGATGATAGTAAATTTTATGCGAAACAAAAAAAAGCATTCCGAATTGCATTCTCAGAGTGATTTTATTGGCGATCTATTGATTGGCCATGCATAATGCTAGTAGCCGTGTTGCAATTAGCCGGGTGGGGCACTTAGGCGCCATTAGCCTAATGGAGATTGATGTCTGCGTTTCTTGTGAGGCTAAGAGCACTAATGCACTAAACTTCCAACTTGCAAGCTTGCTCTGTCCCTTTGGCCCAGGTATTCCTTTCCTCCCTATTCTCAGCACAATCAAGTGCAATTGTGCCGAATTAGAAGCTATAAAACAACCCACAAACAGGACGATCAAATAAACGAACCTCTCTCTCTCTCTCTCTCTCTCACTTACTCTATTTCATGACATTAGTTCTAATTCCAATTCACTTTCTAAAACAAATCAAATTATAAATGACTGGTACTTACTTAGGTACGAGAATGTTTATTAATTGCTACATAATATTTAGTCTATGTTTGAAGAAATTCATAATACAGTCCTGAAATTTCAATTATATGAATTTTTAACGTAGGTAAAAATATATTTCAAAATTTTATTAATTTTTAATTAATCTTCGAATTGCAAAATAGATATTAATAGAAACTATAATGTATTTACTATAATTAAGTAAGCAATTCTTGTATTTGTATTTTATTAATCTATTTATTTGTATTTTTTGTTTCCGGAAAACTACTCTAATAATTTTCATCACCAAATTTAAATTAAATATTTAATATTTATATTTCATATACCAATATGAAATGAGGGTAGGACTCGACTTTGCGAAAATTTTAGTACTCTTTTTTTAGTATTTTTTGATTTTCTTAAATCCGCTTAACACATTTTCGATTCAAATTTATAAATCAATTATTTTTTAGATGCTCTTTAACCCGCTTTTTAAAATGTATACTTTCATTCTCTTCCCAAAATTGTTTGAAACACATTTTTCTAATTTTTTTTTTATTTGTTTAAGGTCTTTTTTTTGGCATCTGAGGCCATTTAGAACCCGTGCCTATTTATTTCAATTGATTGGTAGCCAATTTAATTGAAATAAATTTCTCGCCTGGGACTGGATGTGAATCCTTACCCTTTGGCACCAGCAGAAGCTAAAGCTCTGAGCCATAGGTCAAGGGACTCTTGTTCTTCTTAGAAAAGATAATAGAAATGGTTTTCACTGTTACAAAATATAAATATTTCTCTCTTAATTAACTTTTAATTTCTTGTAATGGTATATTATCAGAAACTTAATATATGTACTAGGTTAAAAAAATCTGCTAGCACATCGAACAACTATTGATTACCGAAGATAAGTGTGTTATGTGTTCAGTCACACCTTATTCCCGCAGTGTGCGGTCGAGTTTTTCGCGAATAGAACAAACCGGCCCATCGCACGGTCTGACGTCTGTTGAAAATATAGAAGGAAGAGAAATAACAGAAGAACTGCCAGTCCCAGCTCGGGTCGGTATCCACGTATCCACAATCTGGGGTAATGTGTTCAGTCACACCAGTTTTTTTTATATTAGGCTATAATAAACATTCCGAGTTGACTTTATGTAAATGATTAAATGATATTCTTCCACTCTATATCTATACAATAGCAGCCCAAAGGGGAGAACTAATGGATTCATCTGGTCGGAGGGGAGTTTGAATTCTCTTATTTTTTTTTTTTTTAAGGATTAACCGAGGCTTTATCTAATTTTAAAATTAAACAACCATAAAAATTAATAGTATATTGTATCTATGGTAATTGAGATTCATTTGTTTTAACATTTTAATTTAATAAAAAATTAACTAAAACAACAGTAGAATCAGGAACTTTTATCCTTTCTTAAAGGATTTTATGATAGAAATCAAGGTAAGAAATATTGTAATGTATAATAAAAAATATGGTGAGGCTTGTCACACAGCACACAACTTTCACTTACCGGAAAAATCGAAAAACAATGAAAAAGTACATCAGTATAGTACTAGTACTCTTTGGCCGATTTTGATTAAAAGCTTATTTTCATGAATTATTCATGAATAATACTTTCTCTTACCCTATATATGAAATATGTAGAGAGAAAGTATTGTTTTTAAGTAAATTGTTACTTAAAACCATCTCAAGGCGACTGTCACAATAATGAAAATTGTGTGTGTGAAAAATGAGAATAAGAAAAATTTAAAATTTTTTTAATAGAAATTGAAAGGAGTTGTGCTTTCGATTTATTTTACTTTCTCTTACCTCTATATATGTTAATATATATTTAGAGAGAGAAAGTATTGGATTCATGTCAAAAATTCGATGTCGATCTTTTGACGGATATACACGTTTTGAGGTCCCCTGAATCCAAAAAAGTGGTTTTCGTGACATGGTCTGTCTGTCTGTGTGGGTGTGTCTGTCTGTCTGTGAACAAAATATCTCAAGAACGAAAAGAGCTAGGAAGTTGAAATTTTATATTTAAGTTAAGCACCCTCCTGGCATGTGTCACGAAGCTTTTGAACAAAATAGGTCAAAGATTAGGAGCCTACTAGTACTTTACTGATGTAGTTTTTTAATTTTTTTTTTTTTTTTTCAATTTTCTCAAAATTCGCTCCAAAGATTTTGAATAAAATTCAAAAATCAATTATTTTTTTAGATGCTCTTTAAAATGTATATTCTCATTTTGCCATTGAAATCTTCTGAAGATAACTTTACTCTTGAACTTCATAGGAAAGATAGCAAAAATGGTTGCCATGGTAACAAAATATAAATATTTTCTCATACTTATAAATTTTACATCTTGAAATTCGAATGTACCGTACTGTTGAAAACTAAATATAAGTCGACACAAAAAATCTGGTGTGACAAGCACTGAACTCAACTTTAGGTTACCGAAGATAAGAGAAAGTTGTGTGCTGTGCGACAGTCACCCCAAATTTTTTTATTGCAATAGTAGGCCTATATCGATTCATAAGATCTTGAATTTCGAAATATGAATTGCTTGAAGAAGGCCTGGAACAGAAATGTTAACAATTATTAATTAACAAAAAATTATTTTATTTAATTTTTCAATGTATTATGGACCCTCAATAGTGAAATAAACCCAAGTTTATTTCAATGCACTCATCATTGTTACCTTTTAATCAGGTAGGACTGATTGTTACAATTGACTAGTCATTAATCCTGAAGAAGGTTCATCACAAACACCAGAAACGTCAACGAGCAGATTCAAATGAACTTCGTATTATTTCACTATTGGCTGTCCATTCCCCTCATTAAAATATTCACCTACTAGGCATTGAGAAAAAATATATTTTTTATATACCAATGTAATTTAACTTTTCTTTTGCAGTATAGTTCGATCATACTGCAATAATATTTTTATTTTTGAAAACTCTTAGAGCTTAGCTTCTTAAAAATAATTAGATCACCAAAAGATTTTTATAAGAAAAATTTTATTCATTTACATTTTTATACCGGTATATATAAACCTAGTAAAGTTGGTTATTATTTTTATTATAATAGGTTGTTAATAATATCCTAAGGATTATCATACATCTGCCGAGATGAGCCAATGACTTTTTGACTCCGCACATGTGTTGCTGGTTAATTCTTGGATTGGAGGGCGTTGCTTGTCCCCCCCAACCCATTGCATCCCCCCGAATGGCATTAATCTCCAATTTATCATGCGGCGGTGGCGACGTGGACGGGCAGATGCAGTATCCACTCCCTTACTATGGCCCCAGGGTCTTCGCCCCCTTTGACCCTATGGCCCTTTTGGCCCTCCGGGACTTGATCAAAGCCCCCAAAGGCGACGACGACGATGAGGGAAGGGGTGGTTGCTGGCTGGGATTGATCCCCGAAATCCTTCCCTTGCCCGGGCTTTAGGACCCCTGATCGGCTCCCGGCCATTACCCGCAATGACTGTTATTTGACTTCAAAAACCTGTCGATCGGCATTACAGGTCTTAGATCGAGTGTCTATTTGTTCGAATTGCCTGACACTCTATTTATTTAACGACTACATTGAATCATCTTCATTCAAAAAAAGATTGCTTAAATTATTTATTCCCCTCATGTTGAATCGCATTTATTTAAAGTAATCCTTGAAAACAAATATCAGGTCAATGTTTTGAAATCAATTGAAAATATTAAAAAAAAAAAAAAATGGTTGAAGAGTCGGATATTTAATATTTTAGGGAAACAAAAAATTTTCTTACTAGGATGAAATTGTAATAAATTATAAATAAATATACAAGGAAGGAAGCAGGAGCAGCCAAAAATTAAAGCCTCCAATTTTATTACAATTAACAAGACGTTTCGAGAAAACTTGATTTTCTCATCATCTATGTAGGAAAGACTGATGATGAGAAAATATAGTTTTCTCGAAACGTCTCGTTAATTATAATAAAATCGGAGGCTTTAATTTTTGGCTGCTCCTGCTTCCTTCCTTGTATATAAATCAACAGCCTCGTACTTCATTGGTCATTAATTATAAACAAAACTGGTTTTCGCGACATGGTCTGTCTGTGAACCAAATATCTCAAGAACCAAAAGAGCTAGGAGGTTGAAATTTGATATTTAAGTTAAGTATCCCTCTGGCACGTGACACGAAGCTTTTGAACAAAATCGACCTAAGAGTACTGGTGTCGATACAAAAAATCTGATGTTACAAGTACAGAACACAACTTTCTCTTACCAAAGATAAAGTTGTGTGCTATGCGACCGGTCTCATCAGATTTTTTAAAGAAGAGATAAAAAATGCCGAGCCTTAATAAAATTAAAAAAAAAAAACTAAATTTTCTGGATCACCCATAAATACTACTTTTAGTCTTGTAATAATAAATAAAAAAAATTGTGAAGAAATATAGAAAATGCCCTCAGGCTTGGCGTAGTTGGTAGCGCGGCTGGCTTGTATACCAAGGGTCGAGGGTTAGATCCCAGGCAGTCCGATGATTTTATTTAAGCTATTTGGATGCCATATAAAACATTAAAATTTAATCGACATCTTTGTTAAAAGCACGCTAAATTATAACATAAAATTTTTTGAAATAAATTTCATGGTCATAGGTTCTGACGAATGTCAAGATTTGCGACTGAAACGTCGTCAAACTAAAATTAAATAATTTTTATTTAATTTCTCTTGGGAGAGTTTTTATTTGTTAGTTTTTGTTATCAAGTATATTGTTAAATTACAATTAATTAAATTTATTATATTACAAAGAAACTATTCAAAAGATAGATAAA
Source organism: Euborellia annulipes (assembly GCA_023213315.1). Taxonomy (NCBI): domain Eukaryota; kingdom Metazoa; phylum Arthropoda; class Insecta; order Dermaptera; family Anisolabididae; genus Euborellia; species Euborellia annulipes. Next base: position 75,722 of record JAKCPI010019477.1, read on the forward strand.
AATTATTGGGAGACTTAAAGAAGAAAAGCCAAAGAATGCGCAGAAGCGAAGGCGTCGGTTCGACCGCAACATGACTCCCGCTAGACTTGTTTAGTCACATTAAAATTAATGAAATCTGAGGCAAAGGCTTAACTGGGGCCCTCAGGCAAATAACAATTAATTAAGAGGGGCCCTGGGGGGCGCAGCTGGTGCATCTATATACTATATAGTAAAGCCAGCCTGACCTACCTCATCAGGCCTCCATTTAACTAGTTATCAATTTATCAGATTACCTTTCAAATATTCATTAGCATTTAATGCATACAATTTTTATCAATTTCTACTGGAGCAATTATTCAAACCTTTTTTGTCAGTTTTTTTTTTTTTTTACTCCAAATTAATTATTAATTATGTCAATGGGATTACTTTTCTTCATTTTCGAAT